>JAVTVY010020380.1:0-78227 GCA_036873755.1 Hanleya hanleyi
CCCAACACGGTTATTTCCATACCCTTGGGCCACCGCGCATGCGCAGAATGACGCTAGTTCAACCCCACACCCAGCCCATCAGATGCCCCCTCACATAGGCTTCACATTGATACATCACTCGACCCCACTGGACCAGTAGTAACTCCCCTAGCTCCAAAACGGCTATTTCCATATCCTTGGTCCACACGAGTTGTCTCCCTTGCGTCAATGTGTGCAGATGGCGCTACGGTCAACGCCGTGATGGGGAAAGGGCGTCCCCGCACCATCCTGGAGCCGCCATTTTGTTTGTTGTTTTCTTGCGGAGATACACGGGACAATAAACACTCGACCCTAGGGTGGTACAGATGCTAGACTGATCCTATTAACATGGTACAACACCTAAAGATTATGTTTATTATTATTATTATATGGCTTAGAGGTTTTTTTGAGGGTAATTTTTGTTTTTCTACAATCCGCCATCTTAAACCCACCATCCACCATCCCACCACAGCCGCCATCTTAAACCCACCATCCACCACCACCAGCCGCCATCTTAAACCCACCACCCACCACCACCAGACGCCATCTTAAACCCACCACCCACTACCACCAACCGCCATCTTAAACCCACCACCCACCACCATCAGCCGCCATCTTAAACCCACCACCCACCACCACCAGACGCCATCTTAAACCCACCACCCACCACCACCAACCGCCATCTTAAACCCACCATCCACCATCCCACCACAAGAATACTCGCTTCTGATTGGCTGTCACCTCCTCATTTCCTCCTCAATTATGCGGCTGTCACGTCACAAAAAATTTCTGCGCATGCGCAGTGAAGCGCCATCACGTCTATTTGCTCTTACGCTACTACTTGACTACATGTGGGGAACCATTCAACCAAGGAGTGAAAAGGGCCAAGTATATTGCACGCAAAGTGTTGTCGATTGAAGTTGTCTTACATGACGGGTCTGCCACATCTTATGACCGTTGTGCGAACAGTTACGGTTGACAAGAAGTGAATAATCGCAGCATGTTCACACCAGAGTTATTATTGACATGCAAATGAGGCTGCGCGAACCCTGTAGCGAATTTACAGCGAATAACTAACTGTAGCGAAGTTTGTACGATTTCAATTCTCGCGAACATTCCGTGAACTTCGTGTCCGTTGACATGAATTTAATATTGGCAGCATGTTCACATCATTGTATATATGGAATTGAGACTGGCATGAACTCCTGCAGTAAATTTGCTGAGAATATCGCAATAAGTGCGCAGCAAGCTCAATGCGAACATCTTGGTACACATGCCACAACTTGCTGCGAGAGCGCACACCAAGATCACAATGCAAAAGCTTGGTTTTGACAACTGATTCATGTCGCAGAATATATATCTGGAATTCTGACAACACAGATGCAGGATGCACTAGATTCTGTCATGAGACATAACAATAATCAATCTGTAAATTAGTCAGCAGTGTGCAATGAACAATTGTTATGATTATACGGCTCAGTGAATGTTGGACCACATTCTAGTTTAATTTATTGGTGTCAAGATAATTGCCATTTGTGTTAAAATGCCACATTTGTGGCTACATGCACGCTTAAAACTAAAGTGTTGAAACTTACTCGTAAAGTGTTGAAATAACCCTTTAAGTGTGTCCACAGGGACAACACTTAAAGAGCATTCCCTGTGGACACACTTAAAGGGTTATTTCAACACTTTACGAGTAAGTTTCAACACTTTAGTTTTAAGCGTGTGTACCTACACTTGACTTGAATTCAATGTTGTCGTTTTTTAAATTCTTATTAAACATATCTCATTTTATAATTGCTAGTCCTTTAAAACTGGGGAAATGACGCTACTCTGAATTGCACACCTGCATTTCAGCATCAAAATACTGTGTGATTATGCGGTTAAGTTTGGCGATGTGTCAGAGCATTGTTTGATGCATGCATTATTATGGCTGTCTGAAAGTGTTCGAAGGTAGTCTACTTTGCAAATTTCTTTACAGGTAAAAGTGATGATTCATGATTCAACAAACTTCTTCTGATGCTATTCCAGCTATGGTACATTCTAGACTTGACATTTGACATTATTAATTTGTTAGGAATGCATATTTCAATTTGATTTGATTGCAGCAAGTATCTTTTATATTGTTCATTACTCTATGCCATATTGCAGTTTTTATTCCCAATCATAATTTCTACATGGCACTAAAAAAAAAAAAAAAAAAAAAAAATCCAGTGCACAGAATTCCGCAACTTTCGTAAGTATATCTCCGTAAAAGATCTGCATTCACTTTAATTTTGACAGACAGGAACAAATATTCTGCGAAAGTCTTTACCTGAATTAATCCAAATAAACAAATTCCATATATAATTTGTACTTCACAATATGGACATCATGCAACAAAAAGTTCAGAGTATTGCAGTGATCTGATTGTGAACTAGCTGAATTTAAAGAAAAAAACACAAGTGCCATTATGAACATGCTGTAAACACGCTAAAATAGTTAAAACTTATGGCAATCTTAAGGTGAATCAAAAGAAATGCAGCACAAATATCTAAAGCCTTGCTGTGAATTTGCTGCGAACAGGTCATTCGTGATGAATATGCCGCAAACTGTTCACGGCAAAGTAATTTACTTTGACTATTCACACCATACTCGCAATAAACGTATAAGGTCGCATCTAGTTCACCAAATATTCGCAGCAGGCTGTTGGTCGGTAAGGGTGCACAATCTCCGGAATGACAAAATTTAGAAGCTGACACTCCGTGACGTTATAGCCTATCGTCCTGAGGTCATGTTTAGCCTATTATAAAAAAATTCACGAGCCTCACGAGCAAAGCATAATGGAAAAATTCAAAATGGCGGCCATTTGTAACTACCTAATAAAAAAAAATAATAAAAAATTCATCCCGAAGTCCGTTTGGTCGTTTTGATCTGGTCATTCGTGTGATTTGCCAGTACATTCCTTCTGTTTCACTCAGTGATGTAACAAAACATCTCTTTGGTTATTTGACTCATCAAACGGACATGGTTAACAGGTTGTTGAATAACGATACGTTCTCTATGGAATTTAGAGGAGGATGCATGTCGAATTCTATGTTCACATATTGAACAAGACCTGCCTAAAATATGGCACATAGGGCGGCCATCATAGAGAAATTGTTAGGCCTACAGCGTCGTTCATTAGCAGCCCCATCAACATAATCACATGTGGAGGATTCTTTGTTTGCTTTTTATCGAAGACTGGAACAGATGTTTCCTTATCGTCAGTGTTATTTTCACCAACTTTCAAGCAGTATTATATACAGGGATGATCCATGGAGATAATTTTGTAGGAGTTCATTATGTATCATGTATACTCAATATAGCACTACTGTAACACGAATTCCATAATCGCGTAGAAACATATTTGAGCTATATGTACAACAGCCTTAAATGCAAGGGCAAAACTCTCTGCCTAGAGATGTATATTCGAGAGTAGCAGCATCATTTTCAACCATATCTCTTCTGCTACATCATCTCGTCTATCATGCCATATCTGGAAAAGACCTTCTCGAACGATTATAGTCGGCCAACATCCTGCAACAATGAAGAGGATATGGGTCTTTATAGAACCCAATAGACCATATATGAGACGGTTAATTAGGCGGTTGCTTCAGTTTTTGAGAATATCAGTTGTCAATTATCTTGTTCAGTTTGTGACGAGGTGTGAGATGAGACAACTGAACATCGCCATCAACCATTGCTCACTTCCATGCATTTGAAACACATCTTTCCTGACATTCCCGTCATTTCCTGGTTTATGCTGATACTTTTTCTCGTTTATAGAAAGACGAGAAATCCCTGGATTCGCCGGTTATAGGGAACAGTGTCATGTTCAAGGTCACTTACCTTGAATGAAATAATGCACCGTAACTGAGCTGCATGTGCAATGTATATATATCTAGTAAGGCTAGCTGAAATCCAGATAGCCTGTCAATGAAAAGCAGACAAATGTTCTGGAATTTGGACGTTTAGTGAACGAAGGCACAATCTTCCATGTCACGTTGGGACCGTTGAAGATGATCCTATTGGTAAAGGCCAATGTTTTAGCATTGAACGCCCTGTAATAAATCAGTTTTATTCCCGCCAATATACGGACAATATGGACGCATTCTACATTGATTTATATACATATCTTCTCTGTATGGTGAATAAAATTTCAATTCAATTCAATTCAATAAAGATGTCTAAATGATATGATATGATAGGTATCGATCCAGATTATTTGCACGGACATCTTCGATTGGTTCTATCTTTTGGATGAGATTGACCTACAGATATAGCATGATAATAAGTTTACGCTTCAAGGACAAAAGAATATTCAGGGGGTGGAATCCTGCTCACCCTCCTTCCATACTGCGGTACTATACATCCCATTGTCGAGGCCGGATAGAATTTTCATTTCAACAGTGTGTATGCGCAATATATTGCATTGTCGTCAGATGTCTTTGGTCACTCAGACTGTCATATGTAATAGTGATCATTAGGGTCAAAATATGGCAGAAATGTTAAGACAGATAAAAGATGACAACTTTGATGATGTCACAGTGTCGTCATAAAACTGCACTTTGGGGTAGATTTTTCCGTCAGATTTCCAGAATTTTTTATTCATGCTATTTTCTTCCAAAAAAAAATACACAGAAAATAATTATCTGCTGTGATATAAAATAGATTTAGCACACTTTTCAAACACAGAAAATCAAACAGTTTGAAGAAAAGATACGAAAACATCACTTTTCTGATACTTCTGTAACCAGTTTGAATTTTTCGATGATTTTATGCTCAGAGGGAGATGCAAATATGCTATAAAAGACCCCAATATGATAGGCTATAACGAGTATAGCTCACGCGAAGCAATTTTTGAGAAAAAGAATAAGAAATGTGAAATACTTCACAATATATTGGCATTTTAACAACTCCAAAAGGGTAAAAAGATTAGATAAAAATAAATGAATAAAAGATTAGAAAACAAGTTTTTCGAAAGCTCTCCATATAAATTTATATCTCGTCTTAAATGGTTATATATTGGCAGCAGATTATATGGATTGGGAATTTAAATGAAAGTTTGCTATTCGAGAGCAAGATGTCCTTCGAACCACCTACAGGTCACACATTTGGACAAGCTGAGAAAGATGGGGAGAGAGGTGGAGGATAGGCTTGCATTTTATCAGGTTGTATGCTTTTTACGGGAAAGGGATTAATACTTGAAGAAAGAGAGGTCGGGATTCCACGGCATTGAGTGTATTTCTCACTCTGCCAGCATGGCTGATGACCAAAACGTGTTTGATGGGGGCACAACGGCTGTTGTTGCCCCTCCCCATATTTGAAAGTCAGCGGAGGGGAGATTACAAGCGTCTGGTCCGTCATTCATAATTCAGCCATTGTCCAGTAAAGAATATCCGCGTGCATAATCCAAGGACCTATTCCATATTCCATATTAGCACCAAATTCAAAAAGACAATCATAGTGTACATAAACAGACTAGTTTCCTGCAAGAGAGAAGCGGTCAGTGAGTGACGCCTCTGATGATGTGCAGTTAGATCACCGTCATTTTGCGGTGGATACATAAGTCGTGGAGGCTTGCAGCTCGACACATTTTTAACAGTGTGCTATCTCTGGCTATCAGGAAAAATTTAGCAAGATCTAGAATTTTTATGGTCCGATTTCTGTTACATCATGATTGTCCTGCCGTCAATCAGACGTGGTGGGAATAGGTAATTAGCTGGTAACTCGAACGATATATTACCACACACAGGATTATACATTGGTATTTGGTATGCTTAGCACTGACGAAGATGATCAATGCTATAATAAAATCATCCCCTTGATTGAACCTCAATTAAACTAATAAATTCAGGCGCCTCCATATGTCAAATACCTTATTCTCATTACACTTTATAATATTCATTCCGCTTGACGGACTGACTAATGAAAACACCTTATGTTCCTAATTGTCTGTTATAACACAGATCATTATATCCGTCATTTACCACATTCTATAGATAGCCATGTTGAATTTTGGTGTTCACAATCATCGGTTCTCTTCATACAATGCTGTCAGCGTACCATATCCATATCTAAGGAAACAGTAAAACATCAAAGTTTTTAATTAAATAGTCATGTTTAATGTCACTTTTCTTTGTGTACAAATCAAATAGTCAATCTTGGGACTGTGCAGGTTTCTACAGTGATTTATAGTACTTACAGTGAACGCAGGTCGTGAGCACCAAACTGTTTGAAAGTGTCTCTCCTTTACTAGTTTTTGTTGTTTTTGTAGTTATGGGGTGATTTCAAGCGACGTTCTTCTCACAAAACTCAAGCAATTGAAGGTATAATCAAATGGATGTTTTCTGAATGCAAGGGTTGTACTTCATTAAAAATCACTCATGTTTCACACATGAAAAGTCATTCACTCACGCTTTGGATGAGAGGAAAGCCGATAATTTTCTTCTCTTTTTGTTCATTCCAGGCTACAGTCCACGGGAATATCCGTAGGTGAAAGAAAAAAAAAGAAAAAAGAAAAGTTAATCCGGAATAGCTGAAGTGCACCCTTACGCAGAATATTTTTTTTATAATTGGTATTTTTTGTGTTTTGGTGCATTACCCATATTTCCATTATATCAACATGACTGAAAGTGAACAGGTGACAATGCCCCTTTTATCTATACCAGTACATCCTAATATAAAAAAAGGATAATCGCCAAATATGGACATTTGTAGCGATTCTCTTTTATCGCTACATTGTCTTTCGGCTACACCAGAGGAAAGCTGTATATTCAGCCAGCCTAAATGTGGAGGGGAAGGGGAGGGGGGGGGGGGTGGATTAATGTCACACTCAAGATTATTTCACTGTTATGATGACAGCCAGTTTGAATGGTGAAGGAAGCCGGAGTACCCGGAGAGAACCACCCGTTGGAAAGCAACTGGCAAAGTTTTACACATGCACCAGCTGAGCCCTAAATAAGTAACTGTTCAGTATGCTCCGAGAAAATGTCAAAACTTAAGGTTGTTTCTCAAAACAGTGTGAGTAGGCTAGTTTTCAGAGATACCAGCTAGAGTGAATAGGATGAAACGTGGCTTTCATATCACACCGATATGCCTACATGCGACAAAGCGCGCCCAATGTCGCCTTTTATTGTGCTGCTTCACCGAAGCACCATGCCGTTTAGGAGGTCATGATATTTCACCCAGTCATGTTATCCTGACACCGGGTCAGTCAGTCCTTGATCTATCCTATTAATGTTGAGCGCCAACACTTGGCCCAGAATCAATCCCAGGACCTCCTGCTTGCGAGGCGGACACTCTAACCACTAGACTATCACCTCTATGCTTGATTTCCCCGTGGTCAAATCTTTTATACAACCCATACCGATCCTGTTACAAAATCACCATATTAACAATAACCAACTGTAACATCCTGCTTTAAAAGAAAAACAACGATACTTATTGACGTTTTTTTAGTAAACGGCATTCTACCTCTCATCATCTTCGTTCTAAATGGAGAACGGATCTCAGACTTATAGATGGATTTCTTGTTTATGTTTTCATACGAGGATTCTCTGGCAAGAGGCGACAGGGCAAACAGTTGAACAATACGCAACCTGGGCTGATTGCGCTGATCATTGGTGCTGCACGAGGAATTCTTTTGCCTACTAATTACGTCAGATCAAAGAAATCCATCCACGATTATCTATCTGGATGATGAATTGCAATTAGTGGCGGATCTGGGATCACGGATCGCATGTGAAAAAATAAACTATATATATATATATATATATATATATATATATATATATAGCTAATTATTGGTATATCGTAACGTACGATACTGGCATGACCAGCGTATATATGGACCCTGCAGCTGTTTTCCTCTATAAAAATAAATATGATTGATCTTGTTATTTTAGCGTGAAATTCCGTTCCACACTTTTGTCCTAAGATTTCGTTCTGGATTTTCTCAGTGTCGACCCACCCTTAGCGGAGGCTGGATTACCAAACGCTATTCGTGCGTGTTTCCAATGAACACATGTGAAGTCGTGGAAACGGCCGGAAAAACATTTAAACCGATTGGAGGAAATGATATATCATTGTTGACGAGTATTTGATTCATGAGTACCTCTGGGTTACTTGTGTTATTATTTGTCAGTTCTGCCACTTCATCCGAGGCCGGGTACTTAACCGAGCCATTTATCAGCTGATACCGGGCTTGTCTTCCTTCACCAGCTTCTCTCATCGATTTACTGTAATATCTGAACTAAAAACCTCACGCAGTGTCCACCACTCAATTCACGCTGCACATTAAGCTTTTGAGCTATGCTCCCTTGTATAGCCGTCAATCAGATACCGATACCGTATTATACATTGCACACTTCAGTTTTCCTTTCTGCAAAACTTTTGATACCATGTCTACGCTTTCCCGTAAGGTATCTATCTATGTAGTCACTACCGTCTAACGAGAGTTCTCTACTTCGAAGCAAATCCGTCCCCACGGTCATCTGACGCCAACAACATATTAACGATGTCGAGAACAACTGTAGACGGATGCACGCCGTATTCCTCCTAGATCGCTCTGGCAACACATGTTATATCACTAGCCATCTTGGATATAAATTGTAGTACCATTATGTACTCAAGATCTTCAGATGTATCTTGTGAAGCGACCAAAATATAGAGAGCCGAAGATCAGTCAAAATTGAGTGGTCAAAACAAGAGAAAGTAGAGCGTATTCTTAAGACCAGAATTGTTTCCGTCCTACCCTCGAACAATCTCTACTTTAAACGAGCCATCTTAGCCACAAGTTTCTACTCCTAGGTCACGAGCAAATCTCCTCGATATTCATAAACTGGTGAATATCCAGGAACAGCGTGCTTTTTCGGTCGATGAGAAGTTCAACAATCAATGAATCAAGCACAATGACTTATTTCGCCTGTGTTGTTCAGTGTAATGTCACTCACCAGCCCTATAGTGTGACGAAGAACTCACAGTAAGGTTTTCTTTATTTCTGTGAGTGTGATAGAGCGGAGGGCGAATGGAAACGCCAGATGTAGTTGGCATATCCTATACAATCAAAATACCAGTTCGCCATGATTGTACTTTTTATGTTTTTATGTTTTCTCTTGCATATCACTCCACTTTATGTATTTTTTATGAGGATCATCATGAAGTCATATCAATAATGTAGGACATTCATCATTGGTTGCCTAGTATGGGAAGTCAAGTATACATAGTCAATGTTCTCTAATACCCCTCGGCTACGTAACATGTATTGCAATGTAACGGTTGATTGGACCTGTTCATTGGACGTTCATACGTTTCAATATGTGACTCTAATTTCACGCAATATCATGACTGACAATTCGTGATCGACTATTCCATAAAATAAATTTATTGATGCACTGAATCCATGCCAGATACAGAAATGAAATAGCATAATTTTCCGACGTTTTCCTGTCTTCATTGAAACGTCGGGATTAAAATGATCTCTCATGCTTCATGCATCGCTGTACTGTACACTGTAAGACATTTAGATATACGCCATCTGAGTGTAAAAATGGGTGAATTCGAAGTATCAACCCAACCATACATAACATAGCCCTTGTGATTTCAGACGTTTCAGAATCCACGTATGATAGGGCGAGGCCATATTCTAATGGACTGCGGACCCACAATATATGAAGCAAGGCATTGTCGTTCGGAGTACCTAGTAAATCACCCCAGACATATAAATGACTCCGACAAATGAAGGAATATGAAGCAAGCCCATCAATATAATGACCCTGCAAACTGTAGAATTTATTCCTTATTTTCAAGGCACAGTGAAGCTTGTCTCGAAAAAAAAAATCGGATAGCAAATTATCCTATCAGGAAAACTTTAATGCCACCATCATAGTGGAAACAGCGATTTAGAGTTAGCGAGGGAATTATCTTCACTTATTAAATTTCTTAAAAAAATTTTTACACAATACAAATTACTCGATTCGTATCCCTGATTGCAAAACCCCATTTTCGTTTTCATTTAGTTCATTTTCTTTCGAACGGTTTATGACTGGTGATATGCTCTGTGCTCAGTGTACTTGACGGAGACTTCCTATTGATATCTGTCTCTCGTATCGGACATATACAAACGCAGTTTCATCGTTCAGAAACAATGTTAACGCTATTGTACAGAGCCGATAAGAAGGATAGAATGTCCGGTGTCCAAAAATGTCCGGCCCTTCTAACCCAGCTAGGACATATTTCTTCACATTTAGGGATAATTGTCCGTTAATGGAAAAAGAAACGAGAAGGGACAATAATCTCAAGGACATTGCTAGCCATAACAGGGGCCGGTAGTAACGGTAGTAACACTGGTAGTAACACTGGTAGTAACACTGGTAGTAACGGTAGTAACACTGGTAGTAACACCGGTAGTAACGGTAGTAACACCGGTAGTAACGGTAGTAACACTGGTAGTAACGGTAGTAACACTGGTAGTAACACCGGTAGTCACGGTAGTAACACTGGTAGTAACACCGGTAGTAACGGTAGTAACACTGGTAGTAACGGTAGTAACACTGGTAGTAACACCGGTAGTAACGGTAGTAACACTGGTAGTAACACCGGTAGTAACGGTAGTAACACTGGTAGTAACGGTAGTAACACTGGTAGTAACACCGGTAGTAACGGTAGTAACACTGGTAGTAACACTGGTAGTAACACCGGTAGTAACACTGGTAGTAACACCGGTAGTAACGGTAGTAACACTGGTAGTAACACTGGTAGTAACACTGGTAGTAATACTGGTAGTAACACTGGTAGTAACACCGGTAGTAACGGTAGTAACACTGGTAGTAACACTGGTAGTAACACTGGTAGTAACACCGGTAGTAACGGTAGTAACACTGGTAGTAACACTGGTAGTAACACTGGTAGTAACACTGGTAGTAACACCGGTAGTAACACTGGTAGTAACACTGGTAGTAACACTGGTAGTAACACCGGTAGTACAACCGGTAGTAACACTGGTAGTAACACTGGTAGTAACACTGGTAGTAACACCGGTAGTAACACTGGTAGTAACACTGGTAGTAACACTGGTAGTAACACCGGTAGTAACACCGGTAGTAACACTGGTAGTAACACCGGTAGTAACACCGGTAGTAACACTGGTAGTAACACCGGTAGTAACACCGGTAGTAACACTGGTAGTAACACTGGTAGTAACACCGGTAGTAACACCGGTAGTAACACTGGTAGTAACACCGGTAGTAACACCGGTAGTAACACTGGTAGTAACACTGGTAGTAACACCGGTAGTAACACTGGTAGTAACACTGGTAGTAACACCGGTAGTAACACTGGTAGTAACGGTAGTAACACTGGTAGTAACACCGGTAGTAACACTGGTAGTAACACTGGTAGTAACACCGGTAGTAACACTGGTAGTAACACCGGTAGTAACACCGGTAGTAACACTGGTAGTAACACTGGTAGTAACACTGGTAGTAACACCGGTAGTAACACTGGTAGTAACACCGGTAGTAACACCGGTAGTAACACTGGTAGTAACACCGGTAGTAACACCGGTAGTAACACCGGTAGTAACACTGGTAGTAACACTGGTAGTAACACCGGTAGTAACGGTAGTAACACTGGTAGTAACACCGGTAGTAACGGTAGTAACACTGGTAGTAACACTGGTAGTAACACCGGTAGTAACACCGGTAGTAACACTGGTAGTAACACCGGTAGTAATACCGGTAGTAACACCGGTAGTAACACCGGTAGTAACACTGGTAGTAACACCGGTAGTAACACTGGTAGTAACACCGGTAGTAACACCGGTAGTAACACTGGTAGTAACACCGGTAGTAACACTGGTAGTAACACTGGTAGTAACACCGGTAGTAACACTGGTAGTAACACCGGTAGTAACACTGGTAGTAACACTGGTAGTAACACTGGTAGTAACACCGGTAGTAACACTGGTAGTAACACCGGTAGTAACACTGGTAGTAACACCGGTAGTAACACCGGTAGTAACACCGGTAGTAACACTGGTAGTAACACTGGTAGTAACACCGGTAGTAACGGTAGTAACACTGGTAGTAACACCGGTAGTAACGGTAGTAACACTGGTAGTAACACTGGTAGTAACACCGGTAGTAACACTGGTAGTAACACTGGTAGTAACACCGGTAGTAACACTGGTAGTAACACTGGTAGTAACACCGTAGTAACGGTAGTAACACTGGTAGTAACACCGGTAGTAACGGTAGTAACACTGGTAGTAACACCGGTAGTAACACCGGTAGTAACACTGGTAGTAACACCGGTAGTAACACTGGTAGTAACACCGGTAGTAACACTGGTAGTAACACCGGTAGTAACACTGGTAGTAACACCGGTAGTAACACTGGTAGTAACACCGGTAGTAACATGTTGTGATACAAGATAAGTTGTTAATGACATGGCATTGGTGATATGAACATCAAATTGTATCGCAGCATCATTTGAATGAAACCATACCCTTTTACTGTTTGTTTGATGCCTATACATGAGTTTGGGTTTTATATGGGAAGGTATTTTATATATCTTGATTGAAATGGTATTCGGTGAGCATGGCTTAGTCCGTGAGCTACTAGGGGGCACCTTGCACCCCCCCACTACAGACCGAAACTATGTTTTTTATGTGCTTTAGGACATGTCAAATAAGAAACAACTTGTTAACAGTCGATAAACTGGGTCTCACTACCCTTTTAATCACTTTGAAATTACCCCTGTGTTAAAAAGTACAATTTTTGTGAAAATAGGGGATAGGGTTACAAGAATAGTCTTATCTTCCATAATTATTATCCAATCTTTATAATGTTGGCCACATATTATTCAGCATTGATTGCTGCATCGAATATTTACAAGATACGATCACTATTTGTTGGGTATGACGGCACACAGGGACCATACATACCCCAGTAGGAGTAGTAGCGAAAGCGGGCATTTTGGGGTGCGTGAGGGTGTGCTTGAGCGATTGAGGGACCATTCTTGGTCCGAATTCGTCGTGTGAGGTGTCAAAGTGAAGCCCTTGGCATGTAGACCACGACTTGAGGGATCTCCACATGATCTGTGCCGTCATTGGTGACGTCATCAGTAGGAGTAGTAGCCAAAGTGGGCATTTTGAGGGTGTGAAGGAAGGGTTTTGGGGTAGAGATGGACCATCCGTGGTCTAAATGGACCGTGTGGGGTGTCATTTTGTAACTCTCTGCATGTAGACGACGAATGGTATGGTTTGTGTTGGAAGTCGTATTGTGCTACTCATGCGCAGTTGAGCAGTAGTAACAAAAGATGTCATTTTGGGCGTGGGCAATGACATGTTTGGGCAATCAAGCACAGCCAGAAAAACGGTGTTGGCCCAACACCATTTTTTAGTGTTGAGGCCAGTTCAACACCAATAAGTGGTGTTGAGAAGCGGTGTTGACATAATTCAACACCAAAATGTGGGTGTTGAGGCCACTTCAACACCAAAAAACGGTGTTGAGAAAATGGTGTTGACCCAATGCAACACTGAAAAATGGTGTCGAGACCAGTTCAACACCAAAAAACGGTGTTGAAAGAATGGTGTTGAAAATCTAACACTGAAAAATGGCGTTGAGACCAGTTCAACACCAAAAAACAGTATTAAGAAAAGGGGGTGTTTCGACACCAGTTCAACGCCAAAAACGGTGTTAAGAGAATGGTGTTAAAATTCCAACATTGAAAAAAACAAGGGTTATGTGAAACCCGGCAGGCCCGCCGTTTTGGTTTACGCCAATAAGAATGTTGCCAACTACAAATTGATATTTGAATTTACTTCAATTTCAAAATTTCAAAATTTAAGAAAAATGCAATTTGAACTCATAGTCTTGCCTATTTGTGGCGCGTACTTCCGCCAGCATGGCCGACATCTCGCAATCAGATCGCCAAGGGCGAACGCTCGCGCTTTGCGCTCGCATAGACTAAAGATATTTAATCAGGCCAACTTGCTTGGACATATGGCTATTGAAATGTAGACCAGCGAATTGGATTTACAGATATACAGAGGAAAACGCTGCCCATCATGGGAATTTCATTATCTTTCGTCGGATTTTAGCCCAACAAGACATAATGATATGAGCATTTGGCTCGTTCTATATTCTGATAAATGGAGACAGATCAGCTACTCAACCATGCAGGCGCTCGACACTAGAAGCCCAGAAATGCAGCGAAAATGGCGAAATTGTATTGAAAGAAATACAGATGTCGATCAAGTTTATCAATGGAGATGATTAAAACGATATATATTACACATACTATCAAGTGATTTCCATTGGATTCCAAATTTTGGTATGCAACCTGTGACGTCATATCAATGCAATTCTGGAAGACGGATGTATCCCAGCAGCATTTGTGGCGGCCCCTAAAAACTATGGCGTGGGCTATTGTGAAGCATGGCGACGTATTCACTATGCACAGCCAGGTCGTGCTTTTCACCGTTAATTCGGATTTCCGCCCCCTTTGAGGTTGGTAATCGTTTGCAATCGAAAAGATATTATTAATAATGTAACATTTAACAGCTCAAAGGATCAATTGTGTGATAAAGACTCCAGAAAAGAGTAATAAACAGCTATAAATACAACAGTGGCTTAACTCAGCTGCCAAATTTCTGGGGTGACGCCGTTATTGTCGGCATATAGCACATACCAGTACGTGAGTTCTATTGATATCTCCACATGTTAATCTGTATAATTAACAGCTTTATAAAAGCAGAAGAAAAAACAATATTGAAACAAATTATCCGTAAAGGGCTATATGCTGACAATAACGCTAAAACAAGTATATATCTACGTTATTTACTATTTCCTGATCAATAAGTCAATCATTAAGTCAATCATTCAATTTGTATAATTAACAGCCTTATGAAAACAGAAGGGGGGGAAAAGTAAAACAGATTATCCGTGCTATATGCTGACAATAACGGTGTTTACCGCTGTGTTAACCCCAGGATTTTGACGGCTGGGTAAGCGCCCTGTAGCTCGCTGTCGTAGGTTTGTTTAAAGCGGAATTGGGTTGAAAAATTACTTTATACCAAGCAAGTAGACCAAGAAGTTGGAATTTTCCAGTCATAATTGCCGTATACGTATAGAGTAAACTTACTTGTACGTATTTTGCCGGTTTATTGCGACGCACAGTGCGCTTTACTGCCAGCTTTTCAACTTTTCATTGGAAAGAAACACAAATTTGCAAATGACGGACGGATTTTACGATTCTCTGTCTAGTGCTTCCGCCGAGGTCCGCGCGCCCCGCATCTATCCTTATATAAGACAATGCCGGGCTGGCTGGCCCAGAGTATTCCAAAACCAGCATAGCTGACAGTTATAACGTCGGACAAAGGAAAGAAACAAATCTCATCGCCTATAAAGCGTATGTTGATTTCCCACACCTAAGCGCTGCGTTGATCAGTTCCTTCACCTATAAAGTGAATACTAAACGAAAAGACCTATCCGGCGTTGAATGGTTCTGTTCACCTATAAAGTGAATACTGAACGAAATCATCTAGACGGTACATGCCCACCTACCATAAATTGGTGCAGGCTCTGACAATATGCAGATGCATTCAACTTTAATATATCGAATGAGACACCTATGCCATACGGCATAAATTGGTGCAGGCTCTATTAATATGCATGTTAACTAAGTGATAACTAACACCAGCTCAACACCAATTAACAGTGTTAACTAACACCAACAAATGGTGTTGAAGCTGGCTCAACACCATTTTCTAGAGTTGACTGACAAGTGCTGATGCTGGCTCAACACCAATTAACAGTGTTAACTAACACAAATAAATGGTGTTGAAACCGGCTCAACACCATTTTTTAGTGTTGACCGACGAGTGCGGATGCTGACTCAACACCGAATAACGGTGTTAACTAACACCAAATAACGGTGTTAACTAACATCAATAACTCAACACTGTTTTTGGTGTTGAAGTCAACACCAATTTTTAGTGTTAATTAACACCATTTTTCTGACTGTGAGGGGCCCATGTTTGGTCCAAATGTACAGGTTGGGGTATCCTAGTGAAGCTTTCGTGTGATAGGCAGCCAGGCGTGTTTTTTATTGGAAGTCAGGCCAATCTGCGCATGCGCAGTTGGGGTGTAGTAAGTAAAGTGGTCATTCTGGAGGTGCGCAGGGGTATATCTGAGAGATTGAGGTCCTATATCTCATCCAAAGATGGAGTGTAGGGTGTCATCTTGAAGCGCTCGTGGTGTAGACCACGACTTGAGGGATTTCCATGTCATCTGTGACGTCATTGGTGACGTCATCAGTTCGAGTGGTAACGAAAGCGGCCATTTCAGGGGTGCGTAGTGGTGTGTTTGAGAGACTGAGGGACCATTCTTGGTCCGAATGGGACGTGTGTGGTATCATATCAAAGCTTTCGTAGAACAGCGTCCGACTGGTCCGGTGTGTCATAGAAGTAGGGGATATGGCTAGCATGCGCAGACAGCAAATAGTGGAAAAGGGGCACTGGAATGGAATTTCAGCCTCGAGGTGAACCATCTGTGGTCCGAGTGGGTCGTGTGGGCTTTCGTAGCGAAGGGCTCGTAGGGTAGCGTCGGATTGGACTGGTGTGTGGCCTAGTATCATCGTTCTGCAAATGTGCAGTCTGACAGTAGTATAGAGCTCTTATCCAATCAGAAGCCGCCATTTTAGAAACTACAGAGCTCGCAGCTGTGGGATGGGTGAGTTGAGAACTTGGAGCTCGGAGCTCTTGAAGTCGGAGCTCTTGGAGTCGGAGCTTGGAGAACTTGGAACTAGAAAGTGATGTCAACACAGGCATGCGCACGTACCTGTGGTGCACCCTATACACTATAGCCCGTAGGGCATATGGTACACCAGGATGCGTGCGATGATACCAGTCCAATCCGACGCTACCCCACACAAACCATTCGGACCACGAATGGTCCACCTCGGGTCTAAAGTCCCATTCAAGTGCTCCTTTTCCACTATTTCCTGTCTGCGCATGCACGCCATATCCCTCACTTCCACGACACGCCAGACCAGTTGGACGCTGTCCTACGTAAGCTTCAATATAATACCCCACACGTCCCATTCGAACCAAGAATGGTCCCTCCGTCTCTTAAACGCACCCCTACGCACCCCTGAAATGGCCGCTTTCGCTACCACTTGTACTGATGACGTCACCAATGACATCACAGATGACATGGAAACCCCTCAAGTCATGGTCTACACCATGAGAGCTTCAAGATGACACCCTACACTCCATCTTTTGATGAGACATAGAACCTCAATCTCTCAAATATACCCCTGCACACCTCAAGAATGACCACTTTATTTACTACACCCCAACTGCACATGCGCAGATTGGTGCGATTTCCAATAAAACCATGCCAGTCTGACTCTACCCCACGAAAGCTTCACTATGATACCCCAACCTGTCTATTTGGACCAAACATGGGTCCCTTGATTGCCCAAACATGTCATCTTTCCTTACTACTGCCCAACTGCGCATGCGTAGCACGATGCGACTTCCAACAAAAACCATACCATTCGTCGTCTACATGCAGAGAGCTACGAGATGACACCGCACACGGTCCATTTGGACCAGGGATGGTCCATCTCTACCCCAAACACCTTCCTTCACACCCCAAAAATGCCCACTTTGTCTACTACTCCTACTGATGACGTCACCAATGACGTCACAGATGACGTGGACATCTCTCAAGTCATGGTCTACACACCGAGGGCTTCACTTTGACTGTTGTATGTATGGTTCCTGTGACGTCATACCCAGCAAATATTAATCGTATCTTGTAAATATTTGATGCAGCAATCAAAGCTGAATAATATGTGACCAACATTATAAAGATTGGAGAATAATTATGGAAGATAAGACTATTCTTGTAACCCTACCCCCTATTGTCACAAAAATTGTCCTTTTTAACACAAGGGTAATTTCAAAGTGATTAAAGGGGTAGTGAGTCCCATTTTATCGACTGTTAACAAGTTGTTTCTTATTTGACATGTCCTAAAGCACATAAAAAACATAGTTTCGGTCTGTAGTGGGGGGAGGGGGGGGGGTGCAAGGTGACCCCTAGTAGCTCACGGACTAGCTGAACGTCGAAAATCTTATCTGACATCTGACGTATATGTGACATGTATACGTCTTCAAGTGGACACCATTCAATATGACAGATCTTTTATCGATAATATGTTTTTGACGAGGATCATCATCATGAAATCATATCAGTAATGTAGGACATTCAGTATTGGTTCCTGGGAAGCCAAGTATACATAGTCAGTGTTCTATAATACCCCTCGGGTATACGATGTATCTTGTATGGCAAATGTAACAAGGATAAAACCCGTTTATTGAACGCTCACATTCATACGCTTCAATATGTGACACAAAATTCACGCAATATCATGGCCGACAATTCAGCCAAGCATTAAGTCGTAATCAGCTATTCCAGAAAGTAAATGTATTGTCGCTCCGAATCCATGCCAGATACAGAAATTAAACAGCATAATTCATGTCATTTGATTAAAAGGTGGAGATGAATGTAACATCTCATGCTTCATACATCGCTGTCGTTGTACCGTACGCTCAAGGACATTTAGATAAACGCCATCTGAATTTTACATCTGTATTATTAATGATCAATTCAAGCAACTTAGTAAATGTGAAACATCCGAAGATCGGAAGCCATTATAGATGTTTCTAGGAGAAATGAACAGTACGATTTAGCCACTTTCTTTCTGAGGACGAAGTTCTTTTTGTTTCCATTGTCGTACACTTTGAACAACTTTCTGCGGCACGTCTTCAGAATTGATGTACGAATTAGTGAACTTGACGTAAGTAGTAGTGTTAACGGGAATCGAGTCACATTTCACCCGGATGTAATGACGTCACAGGGGAGGATTTGAGGAGGAACTTGATCACGTGGCGATCATGTGATCAAGGCATGTACTGACCTATCTAGGCTATAGTTCCGGCAACCTTTGATCTCGAATTCTTCCGCGGTGATGCGGTCTGGTGGTGATGCGGTCTGCCTCCGCGGACAGAAAGTAGTCCCATGGGTTGACTTCCAATGTTAATGTATACGGGGAATACCTAAATAGACGTTTTGGGATCTAGGGGAGCCCCTAGTGGACCGATGGGGTCGAGTGAGGTACAAAGTGAAGCCTATGTGAGGGGGCAACCGATGGGCTGGGTGTGGGATTGAAATATCGGCATTCTGCGCATGCGCGGTGGCCAAAGGGTATGAAAATAGACGTTTTGGAGCTAGGGGAGCCACTAATGGTCCAATGGGGTCATATGAGGTATCAATGTGAAGCATTCATGAAGGGGCATCTGACTGGACTAGGGGCTCGGGCGTTGTCACCATTCTGTGCATGCGCAGACAGGGAATTGTGGGAAAAGGGTATGGAAATAGACGTTTTGGGATCTAGGGGAGCCCCTAATGGGCCGATGGAGTTGTATGATGTATCAATGTGAAGCCTATGTGAAGGGGCATCTGACTGGACTAGGGGCTCGAGCGTTGTCACCATTCTACACATGCGCAGACAGCGTATTGTGGGAAAAGGGTATGGAAATAGACGTTTTGGGATCTAGGGGAGCCCCTAATGGGCCGATGGAGTTGTATGAGGTATCATTGTGAAGCCTATGTGAGGGGGCAACCGATGGGATGGATGTGGGGTAGCAATATCGTCATTCTGCGCATGCGCACTAGACAAAGTGTATGGAAATAGACGTGTTGGGATCTAGGGGAGCCACTCGTGGGCCGATGGGATCGAGTGAGGTATCCATGTGAAGCCTAGGTGAGGGGGCATCTGATGGGGTGAGTGCGGGGTTGAAATATCGTCACTAGCGGTTGTTGTGAAATAACAACAAGTTCAGCAATGTTCAGACAGTTTATTATCCCCAATGTTACATCATACCCAGGCTGGGGGAGCCGCCCGGGGTATGTTTAGTATGTTCACAGCAAAACAGATTGAAATATCAAACACCATGTTTTATTATTTAACGCACCGTCACATCAGGTACAAGTGTTTACTGAGCTCAAGTCAACGATCAGCATGTAGACATAGAGAGTATGTACGGCATGTTATGGTATTCATCAGTGCACGAGTGACGCATTCAACCGATGGCGGTGGTGGATCAGCTTTGTAAGGAAAAACGTAACATTGGTCACCCTCTTCACTGCCCACTTGGTGTTGGGTCGTTGTTGTTGGGCCCATCCCAAGACATCCAATTGTTCCACTTGGTCCAGCATCATCTCTAGTGACCTCCGGTGAATGATGGTAAACGGCTGGTCAAACACATAGATGTTACTGCTCGGGTAAAAGTATCGGACTTGGCCTGTCTCCTTATGCTGCAGCACATAACCAAACGCCAGATTCAATTTGAAGGCCGTAGTTTGGTCATTGAAGATGGTTTCCACGTAGCTGCGTAGACGGGTGAGGTTGGTCAGTGGGAAATTGTAGATATCTTGAATAGGGCGATGACGGTGGAAACAGTGCCGTGTCATGGACCAATGGCTCCGATCGATGTCACTCACTGGATGATCTTCGGGTAAGAGATCGCTAGGAACATTTATGGGCTCGCCCAGAAAATGTTCGATGTTGTCAGGCGTATGACTCGAAACCGTAACGGTGGGGTCCGGCTGGAAATCCAGGCTCTTCTGAACTGTGGGTATAGGCGGGCTCTCCGTCATCGCATCACCAGTGGCGTTCGTCTCCCCGGGCTTATCTTCACTGAGTCCGACCCTCCCGGGTGCCTCTTTAGTGGGAAGTTGTCGCTCATACCGTAGAGACGGGACATGAATCAAACGCTGATGCCGTCTTAACTGACTGCGTCGTTTGAAGAGTTGACCACAATCCTTATATTGTTCCGTCGCGCCCTCGTGGAATGAGCGTTCGTGGCGCAGTAAATGATCCTCCCGATTAAATGACCGTGTGCAGGTTATACAAGTATACCGTGCATCGTTGTGGGTGGAGGCCTCGTGGCGTCGTAAATTATCTAGACGAGTAAACTGCTTCTGGCAAGTTGTGCAAGTGAACATCTTGGTGGTTGACAGAGTGTCTGATGAAACGGCAAGGCCGCTTCGCTTTTATAGCACGCTAGCTGGTGATCTATTTTTAGCACACTCAGTTCAACTATCCCCAAGTCGAGGGCCGAGCCGTGACATCTTCGGTAACCTCCGTGACATCTTCGGTCACCTCCGAGCGCGCGCATGAAGACCCTCATGCATACCCCAATGCAGGCGCAGACGTGATGTGCCAGGATGATAGACACGGACGTCGCCGAGAAAAACACATACAACACGTCACATACAGTCGCACCCCTCAAGACCCTCATATATACCCGAAAAGATACGGACGTTACCGAAAAGACACGGACGTTACCGAAAAGACACGGACTTTACCGAAAAGACACGGACGTACCCGAAAAGACACGAAGGTGAACGACATTGTGGAAAAACCCCACAGACAGGTTAGTACATGCATTCCTATGATGTTCACAGGTTACGCCCATTCACGAAGGGCCGTCACAGGGCGTAGTAGAAAAAAGCGCATATCTAACCTTATTGACCTTATGGCGCAGGCGAGTATAACAAGTGCCACGCACGGTGTATAAAACCCTACCCAACAGGTACACTATAAAGCCACCTCTCTAACCGTTCGCTTTTCATTCCACACCATGGCAGCGAGCGGAACAGAGCTTGCGTTATTCCAACTGACGTCCGACGTCTACCTCATCGTCAATGACGATCACCTGGAGCTGGTCCAAGACGCAACGCAGAAGGTGAAGATTTTGTTATCGCTATCAGGCTGGACTCTATTGACACGATTGTTACAGGGAAAAGACCCCGAAAGGGATTTCATGCACGTGGAAGTCGGCGTGCACATACGCACTGCTGGAGAGGATTCCCTTTTTCCCCGGTTGGAACAGAGTGGAGGTCACTATATCACACTCTGTCCACCCTTATGGATGGCACTGAAAGATGTACTCCCCGAGGTGGATGACTTATTACACCCCGAGGTGAAAGAAGGGACTGTGGCTACCCGGAGGCTTACACCTGGCTGCACCCTATTGTTGTACCCCAAACGAGTGGACTTCATCGATAGCGGACTTAGGTGTTGGTGTACGCCTGAACCCAAAGCGCACGTCTCTTTGTCACCGGAAGGATGGACTACCTTGAAACGGGTGTTGTTGGGTGACCTGCACGGTGATAGCATTCACCTCTGTGACGACGTCTACATTTTCTGCGGTCCCTTTTTCGCTCGACTCCTCTGTCTGAACGACGGTGGTTTTACCCTGGACCCCGATCTATGGACGGCTTTGGAACAAGTAGTCCCCATTGTCGATAAGGTACTATCTCTATAGGAGCCACATAACCAATCAGAATAGTACGTATCACGGACTACACCCGTAGAGCTACATCTAGGCGCGCATGTGTGACATGGTCTATAAAACACGTCCCTCTGGATCGCACACCTTCATTTCTACGGTTGCAGAGCCATGACGGAGATCCAGCCCTATGCGACTCGGATTTTACAGCATGCCGCCGTGGTTAATTCACTCACGGGGTACCGAGCAGTGGTCCGGTCCATGTTTGCAGATGGCGACGACAACGAGGGGCGACGGCAGATCCTGAACGAGTTCACAGAAGCGGTCCTCGACAGAGTGCACTCGATGGAGAGGTGTGCCATCACTCACCACTACTGGACTATGACAGCCATCCTTGATGCTCGGGCTATGGCCCACGAGCGCTCACGCCGGAACCAGCGACGGCTGGTTGGCCTCACAATAGTCTGTGCCCTATTGACCCTGGCGCTGTGGCATTGACAGTGGCACCTGACTATAAATACGAGGGTCAGACACAGTGTGTGTCATTCAACGATCGTCATTGGATCAAGCATGTCACCAGTTCTACGAGCCATCCTGCCCCTTACACCCGGGTGGGGTTACACGTCTATGAAGATAAAGTCACCCTCGTGGAAGACCGTGGAGATGTTTGCTGGTCGCGCGCTGAGACCGTATCGGATACGGTTACGCTACACCGTGACGGCTGGACCAAATTTAAACGGGTGTTGAGCGGCGAGCTCGACGGACACCTCATCCACATAGACAATGCCATCTACGTACACTGTGGACCCTTCTTCCCACGTCTGGGCCGCTACCAAGACCCTACGCGAGGCTTCACCCTAGACCCCGATCTGTGGACAGCCTTCGAGAAAGTGGTGCCTATCGTGGACCAGCTGTTTACACCGGACGACGGACGAGCGGTCATCAGACGAGTTGGAGTGGGCTCGTGCCCTGAGAGAAGCGGCGGCAGAACCCAATGAACAAATGTCTAGCCATGAACCAGACGACGATGCCATTGATTACCAGGCTAGAGTCAGTCAGCCCAGTGACATGACCACCCGATCCTTTGATCTCACGGGGTTCTCCCTATAAATACGAGAGACAGTCAAATCTGGTACCATTCACGTACTGACCATGACGGAGCATATAATACTGGCGTATCTCAGCTTGACCCCGAGGTTTTCCTGCACGTGTATGCGGATAAGGTCGATATCATGGAGGAGGTGGGAGACATCTGTGATGCGGACCCTACACAACCGTGCCCGGCCCACATTCGTCTGTCCCGAGAGGGGTGGACCAAATTCAAACGGGTGTTGTCTGGTGAACTGGACGGCGACCTCATCCACTTGTGTCACGATGTGTACATTCGACGCGGCCCTTTCTTTACTCAATTGGCTTCAATTTACCCTTCACCCTGATCTATGGTCTGCATTGGAAGATGCCGTGGTAGATATGGATCAAGTGCTTATCAAGCGGTTATCAAGACGAGTTGGACTGGTCATTTACCATGGACACTGTGGAAGCCAACGAAGAAAATCAGAAAGAAACTCCGGCCCAAGATATACCCGTTATAAATAAACGATAGAGCCAGGGTCCATCATCATTTGTCACCATGAAGCGCTGGGAGAAGGTGTTGGATAACTTATACCACAGTCCCGACAGTCCAGCGGCCTATAGTGCATTGTCGGCTCTCTATCGAGCGGCCAAACCCCAGGGGATACAACGTGCCCAAGTCCGAGATTGGTTAAGAAAACAAGACACCTATACCTTACATCGATCTGTCCGTCGCCATTTTCTACGGAACCGGGTCATCGTGGGAGGAATAGATGCCCAGTGGCAAGCGGATTGGTCGATATGAGCGCCTTTGCCAAACACAACGATGGGAATCGGTATATCTTGACGTGCATCGATATCCTAT
The DNA here is from genome assembly GCA_036873755.1 of Hanleya hanleyi. NCBI lineage: Eukaryota > Metazoa > Mollusca > Polyplacophora > Lepidopleurida > Hanleyidae > Hanleya > Hanleya hanleyi. Next base: position 24,345 of record JAVTVY010020380.1, read on the forward strand.
CCAAGTATGCGTGGGTGGTACCCATCCGGACGAAAACGGGGCGAATCTCATAGCGGCGTTCAAAGACATCTTCAAGACCGGGCGCAAACCTTTGTATTTGCAAACCGACGAAGGCACGGAATTCCTCAACAGACCGTTCCAACAGTTTCTGAAAGCCCAGAAGGTGTTTTCTTCCATACGTACAACGAGACCAAGGCTTCCGTGGTGGAAAGGTTCAACAGGACATTCAAAGGCCGCATGTATAAATATTTCACCTATAAGAATACAAGGCGGTACATCGATGTTCTCCCGAAACTTGTGAGTGGTTGCAATCGAGCCTATCATCGGAGTATAGAGAGAGCCCCCATTACCGTGACCCAACGCAATGAAGCCCAAGTCCGGCGTATCTTGTACCCCAGGCCGAGGGTAATTCGAACGAGGAAAAGTGATGCTGACACTTCATTTTCGACAAGCACGTGCTCCCCACTTTGCATAATGAAAGTACCTTACGAGTGCGATGCACGCAGCTATATGGACTATTATGCCCAACAGGCCGGGGGTGGCTTTCCGGTCTTTAGCGGTGCACGCATGCAACGAGGACATGGACTGGGGAACATACTCGGCAGCATCGTCAAAACGTTCCTGCCCTTGGTGACGCGTGGGGTGAAAGCAATCGGCAAACAAGCGGTACGCAGTGGACTGCAAGTGGCCGGTGATGTCTTGGGGGGTACGGCACCCAAAGAAGCCTTGAAACGGCGGGCCAAAGAAGCGGGAGGCGTCTTGGTGGCCAAAGCACAACGCACCGTAGGGAATAAAAGAGCTGCCCCACCGAGACCACGCACCAGTCGACGACCGACCCAGCGACGACGCACATCGAAGACCCAGGATATCTTTTCTTAAAACATGTCCTTGATCCACGCAGAGTCCTGCCCCTCCACCAACAGTGAATTTGATTTGTGGATCGTGCCGCCCACACAGACCAGTGCCGAACAAGGATTATGGGTGGAGCATCTCCCGCTCTCCAGCATCAACGAAACAGGGCCCATCGAGTTCACCATCAGTAATGCGGATACGGCCTATGTGGATTTAGCCCATACATACTTGTATGTGAAAGCCAAGGTGGTCAATGGGGCTGGCACCAGAATCATCCAAGCTGCAACGGTGGGCCCGACGAATCTCTGGCTGCACTCGATGTTTCAACAGGTGGATATTTTTCTCAGCGACAAACTCATCAGTGACTCGACCAACACGTACCCCTATCGAGCCTACATCGAGACACTGTTGTCGTATGGCCGAGAGGCTAAAAAGTCTCAGCCGACAGCCGCTTTATTCTACCAGGACACACCCGAGCACATGGACACGGTGGACAATGTGGGATATAACAAACGGAAGGCTTTCACTGCGAACGGTGCCTCGGTGGATCTCATGGGTCGACTACACGCAGACATGTTCATGCAAGACCGGTACCTCTTGAACAAGATCCCCATCAAAATCCGACTGATACGGGCGCCTCCGACCTTCGCCTTGATGGCCACTGACGTAGAGGGGCATGCAGCTGACTATAAGATTGTCATCCAAGACGCAGTCCTGTATGTCCGAAAAGTGAAACCGAATCCAGCCGTTCAATTGGGACACATGAAAGCCTTGGAAACAAAACCAGCATCCGTTTGACTTTAAACATTTCGGCATCAATTTTGTGGCCCTGCATGTGGATGGACAACAGGTCCCAGCCACGGCCTTAACACACCGAACTTTGGGCGCAGGAATTTCATTCGAGCCTATCAGAGCCTGTTTACAGCCACCGGTCAAATTAACCAGGACGAAGGGAATTTGATCAGTCGGGAGGACTACGGGAACGGATACACGTTGTTCTGTTTCGATCTGACCCCCACCTTAGAGAACGACCATCAGCTGGCCCTCGCCAAGCAAGGCAATTTACAGTTGGAAATCCTTGGAAATTTGCACTTTGCACGAGCCCTCGACCACCGTCAATGTGATCTGCTACGCCGAGTTTGACAACATCATTCAAGTGGACAAGGCGCGCAACGTCCTGTGTGACTTTTCCACCTAACATGGATACAGACCAGATAACCACCGTGCTGGAGAATGACCCAGGGACACGTATGGTCTTTCAAGGGGTGTTCGCCCGAGATGTGTTCCCATTAGACCGTATGTATCTTGCTGCTTACGTTCTCAACGCGGACCCGATGGATCGGCCCGGTGAACATTGGGTGGGCGTGTACTTGACAGAACAGCAGGGCGAATACTTTGACCCGTACGGCCTGCCACCCCTCCATCCGATTTAACAGACTTCATGGATCAAGGCACAGAGACGTGGTGTTGGAACAGTCAAACGTTGCAAAGCCTGACCAGTAGCGTGTGCGGACAATATTGCCCTTATCTACCATCGTACAGATGTTTGACGAGTACCCCAAGGCTGAGGACCGCAGGTAATACTCGTATATGACTGGGCCGCCCATCATTTCAATGTACAGCCCCGTTCTGGGCTCCAAGTTTACCAGCCCCCTGTTCTGGGGCAGTTTACAACCCCCTGTTCTGGGCTTCAGTTCTTTCAATGTACAAGCCCCCTGTTCTGGGCTTCAGTTCTTTCAATGTACAAGCCCCTGTTCTGGGCTTCAGTTTTCACGTGGTTGTTCTCACGTTGTTGTTGTTCACTGAATAAAAAAATGAGATCTCACCAAAAAACCCTGTCTTGTGTGTTTTCTATATGAGCATAATGCATGAAACTGGCTTTGAACACCGTATTAGCCAATCAGTGGCCTAGAATGGAGCCAAAGGTAACCCATCCATGTCCAGAAAACATTACCCGGGTGTACAAGAACCCGGATGTAGGCGCGGACGTAGGCGAAAGCATCCAGTACCCGGATGGAGGCGCAGACGTGTACCTAGTACCCGTCCATTGGTTCTTTTCTCGATCGCTCATTGGCTCTTTTTTCTCGACCGCTGATTGGTCCAAATGGACCTGCCCATCCTTCCCAGGTTAATTTACAATCCCCTTTTGGGGTTCAAGCTCTGACTATCGATGCCGCAACATTGTCCCCTCCGAACCTTGCCGAAAGGGAGACCTTGGACCGTTTGACCTGGATGTGACCTTTGACCTTTTGACCCGACATGCATCCGCGCACTGCCGGTTGCGGGCCGGGAAAGTTGGAGGTAGTGTTTGAGCATTCTGAAAAACCGGAAGTGACGTCACACACTTGCGCAGACCCACCAAACCACGTGAATGTTAGTCCAGGTGGATGCTCCCCCCACATATGATTCACATGGATACCTCACTCGACCCCATCGGTCCATTAGTGGCTGCCCTAGACCCCAACACGGCTATTTCCATACCCTTGGTCTTCCGCGCATGCGCAGAATGACGATATTTCAACCCCACACCCAGTCCATCAGATGCCCCCTCACATAGGCTTCACAATGATACCTCACACGACCCATTCGAACCGTGAATAGCCCATCTCTAACCCAAACACACTCACACACACACACCCCCAAAAATGCCTGCTTTCTATACTACGGCCAGGCTGCGCATGCGCAGAATATTGACAACGTACGAACCATTAGTGTAGTCAAGTGATCCTGCATGAGAGCTTCAAAATAAGACCTCATACGACACCATTGGACCACCAGGGACTCACCTAGACTCCAACACGTCCACCCAGTATGGATTTATACATACATTGGGCTTATACCCCAGTATATGGGTCTATATGGGGCTATAGACAGACCTCGAACTTTTTTCAAAAATTTCGCCGTTTCGTGCCGGGACACTTCCTATCATGTTTGTCTTGACGAGACTAAGAAAACAAATCCAAACAATCATACCGCAAATGTATAGAAGTAGGTTTCCCAGTGGGACAAACATTGGACCTATACCCCCATAACCCGTATATGGGTCTATATGGGTCTCCCTGAACTTTTTTTCAAAAATTTCACCGTTTCGTGCCGGGACACTTCCTATCATGTTTGTCTTGACGAGACTAAGAAAACAAATCCAAACAACCATACCGCAAATGTCCAGAAGTAGGTTTCCCAGTGGGGCAAACATTGGGCCTATACCCCTAGTATGGGACTATATGGGTCTCCCTGAACTTTTTCCAAAAATTTCAACGATTCGCTCCGCGACACTTCCTATCATGTTTGTCTTGACGAGACTAAGAAAACGAGACCCCACAACCTATACCGCAAATGTCGAGAAGTAGGTTTCCCAGGATGGTCCTATACCCCCATACCCCATATAGGCATTTTCCGTAATTTAGGATAAAGTCCGTGTTCCGTATTTTTTCAGGAAAAATTTTACATACACCCACCCTGGAACTAGTGGGAGATAACTCTATTGATAGGCAAGCCCCGTTAAGCCCGGCGACCTATATACCCCCCCCCCCCATACCCCATATAGGCATTTTCCCGGATTTTTCGATAAAGTCCGTGTTCCGGGGTTTTTTCAGGAAATTTTTACATGCACCCACCCATGGCTGGATGCCCCTTCACATATGCTTCACATTGATACCTCATACAACTCCATCGGCCCATTAGGGGCTCCCCTAGATCCCAAAACGTCTATTTCCATACCCTTTTCCCACAATTCCCTGTCAGCGCATGCGCAGAATGGTGACAACGCCCGAGCCCCTAGTCCAGTCAGATGCCCCTTCACGAATGCTTCACATTGATACCTCATATGACCCCATTGGACCATTAGTGGCTCCCCTAGCTCCAAAACGTCTATTTTCATACCCTTTGGCCACCGCGCATGCGCAGAATGTCGATATTTCAATCCCAACCCATCGGTTGCCCCCTCACATAGGCTTCACTTTGATACCTCACTCGACCCCATCGGTCCACTAGGGGCTCCCCTAGATCCCAAAACGTCTATTTAGGTATTCCCCGTATACATTAACATTGGAAGTCAACCCATGGGACTACTTTCTGTCCGCGGAGGCAGACCGCATCACCACCAGGCCGCATCACCGCGGAAGAATTCGAGGTCAAAGGTTGCCGGAACTATAGCCTAGATAGGTCAGTACATGCCTTGATCACATGATCGTCACGTGATCAAGTTCCTCCTCAAATCCTCCCCTGTGACGTCATTACATCCGGGTGAAATGTGACTCGATTCCCGTTAACACTACTACTGACGTATCAACACAACCATACATAACATAGCCCTTGACATTTCAGACGATTCAGAATCCATGTATGATAGAGCGAGGCCATTTTCTGCCACAGATGGGTGATAGTTTTTGATCCACACTATATGAAGCGATGCAATACCGTTCGGAGTACTAGAAACCAGTCCAGACAGATACATTACTGCGACAAATGAAGGAATTTAGAGAAACCCCGTCAATATAATGTCCCTGCAAACTATCGAAATTATTTCTTCTTTTTAAGGCACATCGAAGCAAGTCTCGAAAAATAAATTCCTGATAGTAAATCATCCTATCAGGAATTTGTTAATGCTACCATAGAAAGGGAATGGCCATTTTAGTGTCAGCAAGGGAATTATATTTACCTCATAAATTTCTTAATATTTCTTACACAATACAAATTACTCGATTCGTATTCCTAATTGCAAAACACCTCATTTTCGTTTTATTGGTTCATTTTCTTATGGGATTTGGACAAATTTATAACCTTGATGTCTATCCTTGCTACCATATCAAATTGATTTTAGTTTTAGCAATAGCACTTCATCGAACGGTTGACTGGTGATATGCTCTGTCCTCAATGAACACAGTTTCATCGTTAATTCAGAAACCCGGTGTGGAGGATAAGACTGTCCGGTGTCCAAAAGTCTCCGACTCCTATCTTCTAACCCAGCTCGGACATATTTCTCCACATTTAGGGATAATTGTTCGTCAGTGAAAAAAGACATGAGAAGAGACAATAATCCCCAGCACATTGCTGGCCATCACACCGGTAGTAAGACATTGTGATACAAGATTAGTTCTTAATGACTTTGTTGATATGAACATCATATTGTATCGCAGCATGCATCTTTTGAATGGAACCATACCATTTTACTGAAATTTTCTGTTTGATTCCTATACATAAGTTCGGGTTTTATATGGGAAGGTATTTTGATTAATGACTGGAATTGTATTCGTGGCGCATGGCTGAACGTCGAATATCGTATCTGAGGTCAATATGTGACATGTATACGTCTTTAAGTGGACACCATTCAACATGGGAGACCTTTCACCGTCATAATGTAAGCGAATTTAAATCATCTCTGCTTCAAGAGATTTAAATTGTGAATCTCGTCAATATAGGGCTCTTTCTTGATATTGCCTTCGTCTAATCGTTATCTATTTTGGTAGAGCATATCCAATTCTGGTAGATCTGACCTCAACCAGGGACTTTTCTAATAACATGTTTCTTCATATATTTGGATATATAATTCTTAAAACTTCAAAATGGACATTACTGGATTATTCACTGAGGCCAAAGCAGCATAACAAACAGCAGTGTGAGTGTCACACGCCAGTGCCGTTCTATATGATCACATATAGATTACCGCGTGTCCCTAACATGTTAACACCAGCTTACGGTCGTCCAAACAGCATAAATCGATCATTCCCGCCAGTAGTGTTGTTTGAAGCTATAATATCGCACTGGACGCAAATTGCCACTTCGATACGTTACCCTGACAGAGTGTCTCTACAAGGGCCTCTTTATTGGAATATAATTGCGGCGACAAACGGCAGGAAAGCGGCTGAAATCAGCCTGATTTTGCCGTGATTCACTTCTTCGGTATCCGGTGTAACATGGATATCCGCCATACCTTTCCTATCCACGACATGACTGATGTTTGGCTGTGTGTAACCTGACATGATATCCTTGTATCTGATGGTTTCTATGATGTATGGCTTATTGTAGATGTGTTCGATTTGTACGCCTAAGATTACCATCGTATACAATTGAAGAATACTAAATAAAGGTTACCAGATTTTACCACAAAATTATACCATTACTCAATAATTAAATAGTACAGTTACTAAATAATTAAATGGTCTAGAAATTGACTCTGATAAAAAGGGTACTCTATAGTGGCATATACCATCGTTGTGATAGCGAATAATGTTATATAGTGATAGTCTTTTATATGACCATTGTATTTCAAGTAGATCACTTAATCCCGTTGTGGTTCGTTATATCTTTCCTCCGTACTCTCAGCCAGCCACCCCAAACACACATTCTCTTTTGCTCGATCCTGTACACCCCCACCTCGATTTTGTATTTTCTCCCATAGTTCATAAAAAAATGATCAGCGAATTCAACATCACCAAGAAAGGATCCGATATTGCTGTAGTGCATCATAAAATATCGCTCGAAGCGCAGTTAATTAAAATTACAAGCGTCTGTTCCGTCATTCATTATTCAGCCGTCGTACATTAACGAATAGCCGCATCCATAATCCAAAGACCTATTCCCTATTCCATATAACAGCATTAACACCAAATTCAAAAAGACAATCATAGTATAAACATAGGCTTGAAAAGCGTTAAACAGTTTTCAATGATGCCGGCAAGACATCATGATGTTTCAAAAATATTAAATCCGTATCGCCTATCAGTAATCTTAATCTATATGATATTGTTGTAAAGACGTCATCTAGAAGATGATCTATCTCAGTCACGCTTTGATTGTGACTGTTCATATGAACATCACGAGGATAATCCTATAGTAGTACAGGGTGAAGGGTATATTTATATCCCTTCACTGAATTTGAAAGAAACTACTAAAAGCCCATATCATGTCCGGATCTGTACTTCTAAAAGAATGGTCACGGCTTTCCCTCACGTCGACTCTACCACAAGAGAAAGGATTATAATTTTGATATAGTACTTCTGGATAGCAATATCCCTGCATACGGTGTATACGTATCTCGCCTGGTAGTATTTGATAGATCCTGTGCAAATTATGGAGATTTCGTCACAAGATATTTTTGCATAACTTGTTGAACAAGGGTATACCATCAAACGCCTCCATTCTGATTTTCTGAAACTCGTATAAATATCGAACACTGCCGGCAAAATACGGTCGTATTTTGCAAGGCCTCTGTCGGTAAGCTTAGTAACTTGTGTAATTCCGTTTAACCCGTTTGAATATCAGGTGTTTTCATCTCCATGGTTTTCAAATGAACAGTTACAATTAAAGCGTGACTGAGATACATACTCTGGACAACGACTTCGACATTTTGGAAAAAGAATAATGGTCATTGATTAGAATTCTATGTAAAGACACTATCTTGTCTTGCTGACGTCATTGAAAACTGTTGGTCGCTTCTCTGTTGTAGGAAACTATCTATCTCAAACACACGTGGAATTGGCGCTATCTGTCATACGAAACAGGTGTTTCGATTATTGATGTGGGTATTCTTTTATGGACGACGGCTGAATATTGAATGTCGGATCTGACGTCTTATATTCACTTGTCTTCCACAAGGACATTCAGGCCAATACACGAATAAACTTTTCCCATATAATACACAAACTAAACATTTGGATAAGCACCTGTAGTTATTTGCCTGAAAGGGAGATTTGGCTTCGTTAAAGGGATGCCACAGCACGACGACGAATATAGAAAATGTCTTGTCACTGACGAATATTATTCGTTATTTGCTATAACGTTCTATTGCAGTCACAATTCAATTTTGACCGTTCACATTAGCGTTACCATTGTTTTCGAACGTTGATCAAATATGTCCAAATGTAAGAGCGAGAAAAATAACATTTCTCTACTATCATTAAATAAATTGAAGGCACAGCAAATTGCCAAAACAATTTGATAAAGTGTCGTTTCTAAAAGTACATGGTACATTTGATATGTTATCGGGACATTGCCATCGATAATATGAATATAAATTAATGAACAATACAATACAATACAATACAATACAACAATACAATACAATACAATACAATACAATACAATACAATACAATACAACAATACAATACAATACAATACAATACAACAATACAATACAATACAACAATACAATACAATACAATACAATACAATACAATACAACAATACAATACAATACAATACAATACAACAATACAATACAATACAATACAATACAATACCACAATACAACAATACAATACAATACAACAATACAATACAATACAATACAATACAATACAATACAACACAATACAATACAATACAATACAATACAACAATACAATACAATACAATACAATACAATACAATACAATACAATACAACAATACAATACAATACAATACAATACAATACAATACAATACAACAATACAATACAATACAATACAATACAATGGGCTTTTGGAATTCGGAATACGAATCAAGTAATTCGTATTGTGTTAGATATTGACGAAGTGAATATAAATCCCTTGCTATCGGGGCGCGCTGACTCAAATCCCTTTGTTTGGCAAAACGCCATTTACCTGTTTGGATCGGTATATAAAATGTTGGTTTGTAAGAACAACTTTCCGTGACTTTTCACTGTGAAATCCGTCCCTCTGCAGGTACACTTGTTTGTTGAAAACATATCAAACGACGAAATTGCTTATATGAACGATATAATACAGACTAATCTGTCATGTTGCGAAAAGTTGGTTCCATGCGATGCACATGAATTTTATAACAAGCAGGCAAAATATTCTAGAAAGTGTTTTTTTCAGTTCTTAGCGTTTTACGAGGGATTTTCCATCATAGCAAAAATTTCTTACTTTAACCAAAATCCGTGAAGTAGTTCTATGCATTATCTCAAAGTGTCGTTTTGGTTTATGTAATCATATTTTTGCTGGAATGAAAAATCTCTCGTGTAAAATGCTAAGAATTGACAAAATGGACTGTTTAGCATCTTTTGCCTGCTTATTATAAAATTCATTTGTATGTCATGCAGCCAAGTTGCAAAATAGAATGTTGCCTACTTGTTCAGGCAAGTCGGTAATTTCTGAACTAAAGCAATGATCCAACAAACACGTGCACATGAGGAGGGACGAATTTGAAAGAGGTCCTTTGGAGTTGATACTTCCATTACTCTCCTTATCATATTCTCAGGGGACTTGCTAGCAGAATGTTGCTCAAAGTTTAGGACAAAGATTCCACAGTGGGGGTCATCAATGAAATTGGTTAAAACACATTGTGGGCTTTACTCTCCTACATGTACATGTAAAGGTTTTCACCATTGGATGTTCATTTCGGATGTTTTGGTTTTACCGAGTGGTTTGAAATTATAATTAAGTACGAAAGTTGCATTCAAATCGAATACATAACGCTAACTGTTATTCATCATCAAGTAAAAGCGACAGACATGCATCCACCAGGTGACCTTTCATGTAAAGGAAGACACAGTCAATTATATATTTTGCATGAATTTGATATTCTGATAATGAAAATCTTCTGAAATAGCCAACCATGACCTCTCAGTGCTGGTCCGAGTTATCGGTCAAATTGTCGGTGCCAATTATAAGTAGTTATATCATTTAATTTCGGCTTTTTCATACGAATGATCAGAAATAATTCATGTTTGAAACACATATTAATATGTAGTGTAGCAAAGGGTGTTAATAGTAACAGATCCAATCAATATATAGCCCTAACAATTGTCGCGCTGTAATACGCACTTGAACCTAGGTAGCCGAGGGATATTACAGGAACATTGACTGTGCACATGACTGACCGGGTACCAATACTGACCGGGTACCAATACTGACCGGGTACCATTACTGATTGTATCCAAGCTTTTCCTACATTATTAATATGACTTCAGGATGAAAAATTGCCAAGGATGATCCTGATCAAAGATACATGTTTATATATCATAGATCAAAGCGCAACGGATACTCGGTAGTCTGATTAAATACATCTACATATTCGAACGTCAGCCATCGTCCATTAAATACCTTCCTCGTCTAGTAATAAAATATTTAGGTATAACAGCATTAGCACCAAAGTAAAATATCATAGTATTAATAATGTAGGCTAGTTTCCTGCAAAAGTATAGCTGTCAAAAATGTTCAATGATGCCGGTCAGACATCATGATGATCCAAAAATATCAAATCCGTATCGCTTCAAGATCTTGAATATAGGTTCATACGGCTCCTAGCCACGGGTTAAGCGGAATTAAACACAAGTAACGAAACGTAACGCCATAAATCTGGTATGCTACATGTAACTTCCGATTTAGCATCAGCCTTCGATATGTATCGCCAAATTGAGCGGAGGCGCTTGGTGGTATATCCTTGTTTTACAAGATTACTGACGTTGATCAAAATCGTTATATTTCACACAGGATCCAGCAAATGCTACTAGGCGAGATATGTATACGCCATATTCATGTCCTACTGGAATATTACTGTCCAGAAAGGGATACTGACCATCTAACCAATTACTAATTATGTTTATATGAGGACAAGTAAGATCAAGAAACATATGGGCCAAGTGCCAGAGGGGGGAAAAACGCATGCGCGACAGTAAGGGAAACTATCCTAGACGACCGACTCGCCTCGAGGATTGCGGAATTGAATGGTGGTATAAACCGGGGGCTGATGATCTGTTTAAGTGACTGGAGAGAAACCTACAACAACAAAGAAATATTTCACTGTAAATTCGGTTAGTTAGAAGTGACTTAACATAAAAAATGGGCAAATTCATTCATCTGAAAACTGAATCAGATGACAATACTCAGGACTTGTTACAGAATACCAAGCCACTAAAGTATGTCCAAATGACATTTTTAGAATTACCAGTTGAAATGCTAAACATGGCCACCTCGATAACAAATCTATTACATATTAGGATCATACACTAACTGAGCATATTCTGCAGATAAACTGCCACATAAGGAGTTGAACGGTAGTGTGTATCGAAGCTGGGGACAGTAAGAGCAACCCGAAGGCCCTTTGGAGCTATGTAAAAAGTAAAGCGAGAGTAACACAGGGAATATGAGGATTGGATGGAGAGAATTTGATACATCAAAGACAAACCGAGAGAAAGCGTAAAATTTAATGCCTTTTTTACAAGTGGTTTTACCACCGATAATGAATCAGACATTCCTACGGTGGAACTCAACTTTTCAGGGACTCCTAACAGAACGTAGCGCTATCGGAAGAAGATCTGAGAAAAGGGATTCTTAACTTAGGGAGTCTGGTGAATCTCCAGGTCCTGGTGGTATTCATGGGTTAGAGTTACTATAATGTGTAGACAGTCTATTCGTTCTAATACATATGCTAGAAATTATAGGAAGGAATGTTCTGCAAATGACTGAAATTGGCGAATGTTACCCAAATCTTTAAAAAGGGTGTCAGGAGTGACCCTGGCATCTGCTATTCAGAAAGTTAAACCTCTGTATTGGGCTAGTTGCTGGAAGGGGTTAGAGGTGAAATCGTCAAGGCCATGATCTGTTTTACCAAGAAAAGCAAATATTGCATGACTAAACAGGCCCGTACGCAGGATTTCTAGCGGGCGATTTCATATATAGGAACATAATACACGACCCCCCCCGAACCCCCCCTGCGTACGGGCCTGCTAAACTGTTGGAATCTCTTGACAAGTGGACAAAACTACTGAACCAATTCATATAATATATTTGAACGTTAATAAAGCCCTTAATAAGGTGCTACACAAAAGGCTGCTCGGAAAGTTAAAGACTTGTTAAAAGTTAAAGGGTTGGTAAGCTATTGGATTTGTTGGATAGTATCGTAGAGGAACGTAAACAACGTGTGCTAGGGAATGATCAGCCGTGTGTGTGGTAATCAGTGACCAGAGGTAGACGTTAAGGTAGTGCTGGAGATAGTGTACATATCGGGAACCAGATTCTTCCCTTCCCTTTGTCGGAAACTGGTAGATAAAGGGCATGCAGTGTCGGGTGAGAGTGTTGGAGTAGTTGTGGTCAAATTATTAGAGTAAAATATAGGATGTCGGTATTTAAACAATTTGTCTTGTCTGACCCTGTAGCGTACGATGGGAGGGGTCTCTTGGCAGGACGGCATGGGGTGGATGTTTTGGGTAAAAGGTGAGCCCTCCCTGGTTCAAATGGGCCGTGTAGGGTATCGTATTGGAGCGCTCTTGGTGTATAGGGTCAGACAGACGTGTTGTATATTGGAAGTGACAGAGTGATATTGAAGCTCTTATCGGGTAGAGTCAATCTGAAGGTGATACGCGCATGCGCACTCGAGGAGTGGTAGAGAAAGGGCAATATCGGCGGGGCGCATGTGCACGCGGAGAGAAATAGAGAAAGGAGCGATGTTCGGTCTGGCTACCTCGTAGAGTTACCTGTACGCTGTGGGTATACGTGTGCATCTGTGGAGGTGTGTGTGTGGTGACAGAACCTAAGATACAACATGGATTTCAATGGAATTTTAGGGTTCAGGCAAAACTGTGCACTCAACATGCTATCTTGGAAAAACTGTGCCCCATGGTCAAGGATTGAAATTAACCTAACAATGTGCCCCATGGTCAAGGATTGAAATTAACCTAACAATGTGCCCCATGGTCAAGGATTGAAATTAACCTAACAATGTGCCCCATGGTCAAGGATTGAAATTAACCTAACAATGTGCCCCATGGTCAAGGATTGAAATTAACCTAACAATGTGCCCCCATGGTCAAGGATTGAAATTAACCTAACAACCCCCATGGTCAAGGATTGAAATTAACCTAACAATGTGCCCCATGGTCAAGGATTGAAATTAACCTAACAATGTGCCCCATGGTCAAGGATTGAAATTAACCTAACAATGTGCCCCATGGTCAAGGATTGAAATTAACCTAACAATGTGCCCCATGGTCAAGGATTGAAATTAACCTAACAATGTGCCCCCATGGTCAAGGATTGAAATTAGCCAAAAATGGGTCCATCACCATACCGATTCTTGACAATAGAGATAAGTGCCAACATCGCATGTTAAAAGATAGGAGACAAACTTAAATCCAAAATATCGTTAGGCCGAAAATCAAGAGTGAATGTGGGCTTTTCCGTCAGCTAATTTTTCTCAGCTGTTGATGCGTCAGCTAATTTTTCTCAGCTGTTGATGAGAGCTTTGAGAGATATTCTAGGTTCATTATTCTTTCTGAATTAATACGCATGCTCATCTGTCTATACATGTAGGGTTTGTTGGATGACATCCGTTAAAGGAAAGGTAACGAAACCTGCTAATAACGCGGAAATTCTTCACGGGTGACGGCTGGCTACTTATTGTGGCTGCTCACTCTTGTATTCCACTTGTATTACTTTTGAAAAAAAAATGTTTAGTCTAGCGAACAGAGGAATGCGAATATTGAAACGATAAAGTCCTGTGGCCTGTAAGATAAGAAAAGTGTTTTCGTCAAAATTCCCGTAAGTTGAACAATTACTACCATGTGTGTGAAATGTAATCTCCCATACACAGGCTGCATTTTGGGGAGATTTCAAATACGCGTACCAACGTTCTTGTTTTTTTGACCTCGTCCTACTTACTGGTTTAGGTGATCATGCTGATGGAAAAAATAAGTTCTGAATAAACAGGACTAAAATTCTGTATATGACTATCCTTATATAACTTAGTTATCTTAGTTCTAAAGGTGCCAAACTTTGTTATTCTTTTATACTACACGGAGTAACATGGCTTCCCCGATTTCCATCTGGTGTAGTGTATGGTTGCTTCTTCGCATATTGTGGGGATAATATATTACCGATGTATGTTTACCAAGTATCATGACCATGGCGATCTGTGAGGAATTGCAACATGTGATAGAATGGCTGGCTGGATATATCGAATGAGATGTGATAGCGTTACCTTCTCAATTCTTCAAGTCATATATGTGATGAAAATATCGAAATACGCCACAGGATGAACGATATTTCTAATTTATCCTGGAAAACAGAATAATGATCTTTAGAATACTCCAAGGCTTATCGTACGACATGTGACCTCATGATACTTTGTCTTCCTGCTTTAGACATATAGCAACTTGGAACAAACATCCGAAGAATGAGAGTAAAAGTGTCAGACTATAAATAGATTTCCGGAAATGAACGACCCAGTCCTCGGAGAAATTATTTACGGATGACACTTCTTGGTAATTAGAAGCATAGATGCTGACGAGGAGTCAAACCAGCGACCTCCAAAGCCCGACACCCGACTATAAATGAAAGCCGTTTCGGTCACCTTGCTTTTTAGACGAAGACTTCGACCAAGTATGGTTTCTGCGTCCATTATCAAAAGCCCAAATTCATATGCCAGCATTAGCAACAAATAAAAAAAATCATAGTATACGTAAACATATAGTCTAGTTTCATATAAGATATAAGCGGTCAACAGTTTTCAATGATGTCGGCAAGATATCAAGATGTTCCAAAAATATCAAATCGGTCTAGCCGATCAGTATTCTTAATCCATATGATTCCTAATATAATATAAATCCTTATACAGAGATTTATTTATCCTAGTCACGCTTTGGTTGTGTCTGTTCATATGAACACAATGAAGATCTTGCACATGAGTTCATACGGCCCCTAGCTCCGGGTTAAGCTGAGGATCTTAAAAAGGTAACACCATAGATCATCCACACTACGCTCGTATTTTCGTTTTTAAAACTGAGTAGACCACAGTCGCAAGGACAACTGGTGCATCATCAAACATATATATTGAATGACATATAGTTATTCACAACAAACTAATTTCACTAATTATTAGTTATATATAGGTTCGAAAAAGAAGTAATTTCAAAGGATATTCACCTGGTGGACAACCGTTTATGGCTTATCAACATCAATTCTATAGATATGTATATTAATCTTTTACTTGTACAACTTAACAGATTTATGGAATAGTGTCTTAGTAATATACAGCTAGGCATAGCTTAGTAATTGGTTGTAATATTTTTGAATGTTAGATGAAATTGATCGTTTTTTGTTTCTTCTCAAATATAGTTTTCTTTTTACAATTTCTCAATGTTTTCTAAACCCTGTGGATATATTTTCCTCTGCGATAAAACAATACCGGTACTGATTATATCATCAGGTCGATATTGCATCTTTTTATGCCAAATCATCAACACAATGTGGAATACAAAGACCAACGAAAATAGACAAATTATCAGATAACGACTTGCTGGTACACGAGAATACAACTGGTAATTTTTTCTCGATAACTCGTGTATTTGTGTGTGCTTCGCCAATTATTGCCGCTAGTTGATCGATTTATGTATCATGATGAGGACTGTTAGTGTTACTGCGATAAGAGTCATGAGACTAGCTGCTTATAAATATGTAAACAAAGCCAATCACGTTAAAATAAAACAGTATTCAGTCATGAAAACTCGGCATGGAAAAACACGAAAAAAAGCTAACAGCAAAGACATGTATCTTGTATAACAACAATATAATCAGTGTGAAGGAATAATCTATATGCTGTGGTTCAGCCTTGAAACACCGCATAAAATTCCTCACTGATTTCCGATGCAGATGAATACTTTCTAAACTCCTCCATACATTTTCCATAGTATAGATAAATGTATTTTTTAGACAGCTGATTTATGTGTAACACGACCTCAAATGACTTCGGGACATCAATTAAATATAAAGGTGTTTTCAACGTGCTTGTGGTATATAACCCCGAAAACACAGTATCTATCCACGATACTTCAACGTTGTTTTAACATAAGCATCCTATGACTCTAACAAGTTCTGACGGCATCAACACTACACGAAAACCTTGATTTGATAGTATTTAGCATCACTTCAGAATGTAAGATGAATATAATTATTATATTTGCAAAGGATTGAGGAGACCTGTAAATCTTAATATGTGTTAATATTATTTGCATATTTCTAACACACACAGCATGCCCCGTGTAAACGTATGATGTTTCATTGGAAAGATGGATACGAGAGGCATGTATTTAAAGGACAAGAACACACAGGGATACAAGGATGATATTGTAATACCCTACTGTAGTAAACGAACGTCGTTGCTTTATCATTTGCCATCGCTTGTAAACGTGCATCATTCCCTATATATTCCTCTCATATGCTCAGTGCATTTGCTGTTATATTTAGCATATGTGGACATTAGATGGTGCAGCTTGGACAGGCCCTTATGATACAGCGTGAAGTGTGTACTACACAGATAATCAAATAATTATATTATATTCCATTATGTACACCACACTGGGGCATCAGTTGCAAATTGAAACCATTCATTTGCGAACTTTTAATATACGATACGAAACTGGACAAATATTTCGGTTATATTTCATAATTGGAGATATACACTTCACATGAAATTGAATATGACGATACTATTCAATATATATTATCTACTATACGAAACGCTGACTCATATAATTAATATATGAGCAAAGATACACTACACTGTCTAATTCAGTCAAACATATGAATTTTATTACCTAACATTTGACAACATAGCAAATATAATCGCAAAGGTGTATAATATTTGATAACGTGATACATACAACTGGAAATTATGAAAATTAAATAATTTTATCCGTAACAATTCGACATTGATGTGAAATAGAATTGCACGTGTAAGTTCAGTAAATATTTACGGTTGGTGACCACTCCAAATTGGCAGAAATCAAACCCATTATTTTCCTCATATTACATGTGTAGTCTATATACAAATGATATTTTATTTAGGTATTTGATGTTACCTATGTTGGAAACTTCCAATATGGGCATGTCAATAATGTAATATTTACATCCCACTGATCATTACATTATCTAACACAGTTTTAGTTATCTTCATTTTTGTTTTCGATAGAGAGACGCATTTGTTTCTGAAACCAATAAAAGCAAAGTGTGCTGCATAATCAACGCTAATTAGGTAGACGGGTTAGTAGTAGGGAAAGGGCATTTAACCGCGCATTGACCTCATTAATTGTTCCCCCGGGTAAAATTTGAGGTGGAACTTGATCACGTGACGATCATGTGATCGATGGGAGGAAACTACCTCCAACACAGAAGAGTTCCAATCTAGGGGGAGGTAACTCCGAGTCACTATAGTTCCGCCAAAGGGCCCTTGGGCATGTATTCTTCCGCGGTGATGCGGTCTGGCGGTGATGCGGTCGCGGGGAAAAGCTTCCGCAGAGAAAAAGTAGTCCCCATACTTCAAATACGCTGCATTGTCCGCATTCGTGAAGGGGCATCCAGTCATGGGTGGGTGCATGTAAAATTAGGATTTTTTTCCCGAAACAATAAGAAGCGGAACATGGACTTTACCCCTAAAATAGGGGAAAACACCTATCAATCCTAGCCAAAAGGGCTAATATCGGTCTCCGGGCTTATTGGCACCTGCCTATCAAGTCAATGAGGTGGGTGCATGTAGAATTAAGATTTTTTCCCGAAAATATCAAAAGCGGAACACGGACTTTACCCTAAAATAGGGGGAAACCCCTATCAACCCTAGCCAAAAGGGCTAATATCGGTCCCCGGGCTTATTGGGACCTGACTATCAAGTCAATGGGGTGGGTGCATGTAAAATTAGGATTTACGCCGAAAATATAAAAAGCGGAAAACGGACTTTACCCCTAAAATAGGGGAAAACTCCTATCAACCGTAGCTAAAATGGCTGATATCGGTCCCCGGGCTTATCGGGGCCTGCCTATCAAGTCAATGGGGTGGGTACATGTAAAATTAGGATTTCCCCCCGAAAATATAAAAAGCGGAACACGGACTACACCCCTAAAATAGGGGAAAACTCCTATCAACTCTAGCCAAAAGGGCTAATATCGGTCCCGGGCTTATCGGGACCTGCCTATCAAGTCAATGGGGTGGGTGCATGTAAAATTAGGATTTTTTTTCCGAAAATATAAAAGGCGGAACACGGACTTTACCCCTAAAATAGGGGAAAACCCCTATCACCTCTAACCAAACGGGCTAATATCGGTCCCCGGGCTTATCGAGGCCTGCCTATCAAGTCAATAGGGTGGGTGCATGTAAAATTATTTCCGAAAATATAAAAAGCGGAACTCGGACTTTACCCCTACAATAGTGGTCTGTATTTTACAATATAAGGGAAAATGCCTGTATGGGGTATGGGGATGGTCATTTTTTTCCGTGGGCTTTACTATGGGTTGTGGGGTCTCGTTTTTCTCGTCTCACCAAGAAAAACACGATGGGACGTGGTGAAAGCGGTGAAATTTTTGGAAAAAGTCACCGAGGTCTGTATATAGGCTCATACTGGCTATATGGAGGAGAGAGGTGGTCAATTTTTTCGTGGGTGTTACTATGGGTTGTGGGGTCTCGTTTTTCTCGTCTCGTCATTTAGAACACAATGGGAATGGTTTCGAAGCGAATCGGTAAAATTTTTGGGAAAAGTCACCGAGGTCTGTATACAGGCTCATACTGGCTATATGGGGGGAGGGGTGGTCAACATTTTTTGTGGGCCTTACTATGGCTTGTGGGGTCTCGTTTTTCCCGTCTCGCCAAGAAAATGACAATGGGAAGGGTCCCGGAGCGAATCGGTGAAATTTTTGGGAAAAGTCACCGAGGGCTGTATATAGGCCTATAGGCTGGCTATATGGGGATATAGGTCCAATCTGGGACATTCACACACGTTCATTGTGATATGGGTTGTTTGGATTTGTTTTTCACGTTTAGAACACGTCAACGAAACGGTTACCCCGTTCATTGGCGGATTTAGGTGGGAGCGAAACGGTGAAATTTTTGGAAAAGTACCGGGTAGGTCTGTATATAGGCTCATATAGCTCCATACTATATATATGGGGGTATAGGTTCAACCTGGGAAATTCACACACGTTCATTGTGATATGGGTTGTTTGGATTCGTTTTTCACGTCTCCTCATTTAGAACACGATGGGAAGGGTTTCCAAGCGAAACGGTGAATTTTTTGGAAAAAGTTCACCGAGGCCTGGGTAAGCCCATAGGCCTATACTGCATGGCTATGGGGTATAGGTTCATACGGGATGGACGTTTTGGGGTCTAGGTGAGCCCCTAATGATCCTATGGTGTCGTATGAGGTCTTATTTTGAAGCTCTCGTTGAGGAACATCCGACTGGACTAATGGTTCGTCCGTTTTCAATAGTCTGCGCATGCGCTATCTGGCCGTAGTATAGAAAGCAGGCATTTTGGGGGGTATGTGGGGGTGTGTTTGGGGAAGAGATGGACCGCTATGGGTTCGAATGGGTCGTGGAAGGTGTCAAAGTGAAGCTTGTGTGGGGTAGAGTCAGAATGGCGTGTTTTTAAGTGCAAGTCGCGTCAATCTGCGCATACGCAGTTGGTTGTAGTAAGTAAAGTGGTCATTTTGGGGCAGTACAGGAAGGTATTTGGGGTAGAGATGGACCATCCTTGGTCCGAATGCGTCCTGGGAGGTGTCATTTTGTAGCTCTCGGGGTGTAGACCCCGATTTGGGGGCTGTCTACAGCATCTGTGGCGGCATCGGTGACGTCATCAGTACGGGTAGCAGCGAAAGTGGACATTTTATGAAAGTGCAGGAAGATATTTGGGGTAGAGAGGGACCATCCTTGGTCCGATTGTGTGCAGGAAGATATTTGGGGTAGAGAGGGACCATCCTTGGTCCGATTGTGTCGCGGGAGGTGTCATCTTGTAGCTTTCATGGTGTACATCCCCATTTGAGGGATGTTCGCGTCATCTGTGACGTCATTGGTGACGTCATCAGTACGAGTTGTAGCAAAAGTGGGCATTTTGGGGCAGTGAAGGAAGGTATTTGGGGTAGAGATGGACCATCGTTGGTCCGAATGCGTCGTGGGAGGTGTCATCTTGTAGCCTTCGGGGTGCAGACCCCGATTTGATGGATGTCCACAGCATCTGTGACGTCATTGATGACGTCATCAGTAGGAGTAGTAGCGAAAGTGGGCATTTTGGGGCGGTGAAGAAAGGGATTTGGGGTAGGGATGGACCATCCTTGGTCCGAATGCGTCGTGGAGGGTGTCAGCTTGTAGCTCTCGGGGCGTAGACCACGATTTGAGAGATGCCCACAGCATCTGTGACGTCATCGGCGACGTCACCAGTACGAGTAGTAGCGAAAGTGGGCATTTTAGGGGAGTGAAAGAAGGATTAATAGTATAAAAGCGCATTTCGAGCCCCTTTGACCTAGCGGCACAAGGCCCAATGAGAGTATGCGCGCGTGTGTGTGCGTTTGTGTGTGTGTGTGTGTATGTGTGTGGCTGTGCGTGCATGTGCGTGTGTGCGTGTGTATGTGTGTGTGCGTCTGTGTGCGTGTGTGTGTGTGTTTGTGCTTGCGTATGTGTATTGCTAGCGCGCGCAGGGGTCAAAGGTCAGTTCCTGGTACCCTGGTGTACCCTATGCCCTACGGGCTATAGGGTACAGGGTGCACCAGGTATGTGTGTGTGTGTGTGCACCTGCGTACGATGACGTCACTTCCGAGCAGCGCAGGGGTCAAAGGTTACTTCCGGACTATAGGAACACTTGCGAACGTGTAGATCTTTCTTCCTCTCATCTGTCTGTATCATGGCACACGGCGACAGACACACCTACACACAGACGTATACACACACACATGTTGCATACACACACACGCACACCCCCACACACACATACGCACACACACACATGCATACACACATGCATACACACACGCACACACACGCATACAGACGCATATACACACGCACTCATACACACACGCATACACATACGCGTACCCACACTCGCAAGCACACACACATACACACAGAGACACATATACACATGCATACACACACACGCATACGCAGGCATACACACACGCAAATATACACATACACAGAGACGCATACACTCATACACATAGACTCATACACACACGCACACACACACAGGCGTGAACACACTCGCAAGCACACACACACATACACACACAGAGGCATACACACACATACACACGCACATGCACGCGCACACACACGCCTACACATACGCAAGCACACACACACACACACACACACACACACAGACGCATACACACATACACACACACACGCACGCACAGCCACACACATACACACACACACATGCATACACACACACCTACACACACACGCATACACACACATGCACGCACACACACACACGTGTATACACACACGCGTACACACACACGCAAGCACACACATACACACACACGCACTCAGACATATACACACAGACGCATACACACATCCACACAGACACATACACACAGACACATACACACACATACACACAGACACACACACGCATACACGCACATGCACGCACACACACACACAAACACACACACGAAAGCACACTCACACGCGTACACGCAAGCATACACACACACACGCACACACACACAAACGCACGCACACGCGCGCATACTCTCATTGGGCCTTGTGCCGCTAGGTCAAAAGGGCTCGAAATGCGCTTTTATACTACTAATCCTTCCTTCACCGCCCCAAAATGCCCAATTTCGCTACTACTCCTACTGATGACGTCATCAATGACGTCACAGATGCTGAACTAAATATTGCACAACTGCCTTATAGCTTAGGACTGTATTCTGCTTCAGATGATCGACATTCCTTTTATTTGAAATGAATAAATATATTAGCTATACCTATAATTAATAACCACCGTTCCGTCCCACAAACAACAGCGTTAAAAACCCAAAGTTACGGCTGTCAATTTTCCAGTAAAACGTGATCTCAGACATGCATTGTAAATCCTCTACTCAAGAGCTCGACGCGCGACGGAAAAAACACGAATTCGCGTTTCAAAAACGCAACATCCCGTTTCAAAATAAGACGTCGACTGTTCTATAAAAATGTTTATCACGGAAAAAATTAAATATTATGGGACATCAGCGACCAATGCAATCTTCAAAATTTACCTCAAATAGCGGTATATATCTCATATACGGGATAAAGTTTTTGTTGATTCTAGACTGGCTTCGTAATTTATCAATAAATTAACATCATTTTTTATACTAAAATCGTATCAGCCAAAGGAGAAGTGTGAACTCCAAAACGTAATAAAATTGTCCAATTTTATTGTAGTGCGAGATGTATTTTGCGATTTCAACGAATTGTCTCATCGTTTTACTAAATAAAAGATACAAAACATCAACAAGCTGTGACATGCTTGCAAAACACCAAAATATCCATGACAAGTAAACATCTTGAACCCCCAAACGGCAGACATCTTTTACGATTTCCATCATAGGCGTTCAAAACCTCTCGCACAAGGCACTGCACTTCTATATTTGCAGAAGTACACTGTACTTTTCTTTTTTAGGGATAACGTCTGTGGAATTAGACGAATCGTTCCAAGTTTTAGCGAAGAGAAATCCACAGGAAATCTCGTCGGTCCTCTGATCTTTGCCACGAGCCGAATACCTCGTTTTAATATCCATGGCAATATAACTGTTGTTGTTGCTTTTAATCCCTCTAACTCTCGTCTGACTGATTTGATGCTTTTTATACGATCAAGGACTAAGCTGAAAGAAATTTCTGGGTACAGGTATAAAGTTGATTTTTGTTTCTTCCCGGTAGTATGCTGCAACATGGAATCACGTCTTTATTCTTTGATAACAGGCATAAATTTAACAAAACAGGCACGATTTACCGTTCGAAGAATTTAGCCTAAAGCATATTTTGAAAGCATGTCGTATATCATTATTACACTCACGTTGAAGAATAGGAAGAAAAGTTAGTCTAGCGAAGCTGACAAAGGACCTGCATGCTCTACTTCGCCAGTAGTATACAAGGCGTAAATCTCCGAGAATTTGTGAAGGCGTACAAGCTAAGGACGCTTGCATGCGCAGTCTATGAGTAGTATAGAAAGGACATTGTTCGGGGGCGTATTCGTCCGCTCAATAGGTCGTACAGGTGGATGAGGAAATGGGGGCTGTAAAGGAGGGTTGTACGAGTCACACCAAGAGCTTCGATATGACCCTCCGCCCTTATGGGGTAGTGTAACCGAATCCCCTCTGCGCACCAGAAATTGAGCTTTTTCCTTTACTTCTCGAGTGCGCATGCGCATTCTACACGTCAGACTCCGACAGCGACATTCCAGACCTAGGCCTACTGGTTTCCGTATTCGAGCAGCTCATCAAACGTAGAACCATGCCCACCCTTTCTTGTCAATGTACAGGGTTTACATCCACTGCGCAGCATTTCCGAGGGCTTCAAGACAACCTGCGCGCGCACCATTTGGAACCTGTACGACCTATTGAGCGGACGAATACGCCCCCGAACAATGTCCTTTCTATACTACTCATAGCCTGCGCATGCAAGCATCCTTAGCTTGTACGCCTTCGCCAGCTAATTCCAGACCACGTGCCCGAGTCTCTTCCATTCATAGGCTACAGCGTAAGCCTGATATCCCCCACACCTACCCTATTGCTACATTCATGGGTGTAAAGTCTGCCTTGCCGGCTTTTTAGCGCAATAAAGTCCGTTTTCCGGATATTTTTTTTCTGGAATCCTATTTATGCATCCACCCGCCAGTAACGTGACCGTAAGTGACATAGAACCGGAATTGACCTCTGCTTGAATTCCACTTCCATATTCCCTTCTCTATAAAATCTTCGATATATTTACGCTTTTTATACTACTGCGCATTTGGTTTCAGATTCATGAAACTCGAATGTCTTAAATTCTCCAAAGAAGAGTACGGAGCTAGGATTCATTCCGATAAGGGTATTGTGCAAATATCCATTTTCAATGCTTTTTCCTGATGGCCGTATGGTAACGTAGCACCAATAATAGTAACTTCTATATCTTTCATCCTTAAGCATGTTTCATAACTCCAATGTTCCGTGCAAGCTAATATGAGCTTTCTTATTTGCGCCGAAAGACAACGGAGCGTTTGTCCCCGCATAACAAGGCACAGTTATTGTATATGGAAACATTGAGCGATTTTTGTTACATGTCGTAAATCTTTGGTTTTAACGAAATAGAAAAGCAGATAAAAAGCATAAACTTCCAAAATGGCTACCGCGTATTCTTTTATACATGTTTTATGAATATTCGTCGTTGTGTCCATTATCAGCATATACCTATCAGGGGCGGCGGAAGCAATTTCAGATTGCCCAGACCAACAACGATCATAGCGCAATTAGGCGAGGGTCCAGGGGCCGCCTAGGCCCCGGAAGCTCCGGGATCCTAGATTTCAGGAGATGCATTCTGAGCTATTTCCGGCACATAAAATACCATATTAATGCTCGATAAAATGTTGAAAATGTGGGTTCAAATAAACATTTACAAAGTCTATTTATCACTGAAAGTCAGGTTCCACTAAAAGATTCCCCTCATCACGGTCGACAGAGGGTTGGCGAGATTGACGAGAAAAATATTTCAGAATTGACATTGTCAAACTGAAGATAGAAGAAAAAGATCAGAACAGATCAGACTGTGAACAGAAGTGTAAAAATTTCTACGAAACACTGAAACATCTGAGAAAGCGCTCGTGAACGCTGGAGAGAAGATAACGCCCAAGATTTATCGGTGAGATTACAAGACTAAATGATGATTGGCCTATAGATTTCTTCGACTGTACACTTAAAATGTACAGAAGGCGCTGCTGATGGTTAAATATTATAGGTCAGCAGCGCCATCTGCACACCTTAATAATAAGGCCGACGGTTAAATATTACAGGTTAGTAGCGCCATCTGGACATTTAATAAGTGTACAGTCGATGGCGCTGTTTGACCTAAATATATGTAAGTGTGACGAAAATGGCCGTGACCTGGAAAATGTCATTTTCGTTCTACGCTGACATTCTAAATAGCATTGTGAATGGACCGATAATGGTGGATATTCGGCTTACCTGTATTGACTGTGCGCTGAAACTTTCAGCGAGGGACGTGTAAATATCCCTGACACGCATCTTGCATCGAAACCGGGCGAGAGAAGTCGAACTCTGCTGATCTGACACGAAATCCAACACCGTCTGAGTGTACACTTTCGCTATATGGACGCTGCCATGTTTGGCGCGCAATGGATTCTGGGAGCCAGAGGCTATATAAGACGCAGAGAATGGACGTTCGGCATTCTGTCTCAGACAATCGGCGGGTAAACGTCGTGCGGGAGAGCACAGAGACAGGATCGCCGCAAATGCGCCGAATGTGCCGAAAGTGCCGAATCGACTGCCGAAACAGCGCCGAACCATCCGCCGAAGGGTTGGAAAGCCGAGAGCTGAGCCATAGCTTGGGGATAATAGATACTAACACGCACAGTATCTGATGACGAGACGAACCGCCAGATGGGGATAAGATACTAACACGCACAGTATCTGAAGACGAGATGTCCATCAACGGGGAATACAGAGCACCAAATATCCCACACTGCAGCCCATCACACAAATACCATTTTACATGATTACATATACTTGCTCACATACAAGATCGTCGGCCTTAGGGACGGAATAGATCTAATCACACTCATCTACACTAGTTATTCACAGGCCTCGGCTAGGAGTAACTGATAACATAAGCTTACATCCACTGTACATATTTACACTGCCGCAGGGCTCGAATTATGCTTTGCCGCAAGTCTTGAATACTATTACAAATCATTGATATTAATTGACATTACACTGTAAGGTAATAATACGCCCCCGAGACCAGGGCATTATTACCACATATATATGCAGACAATCTGAGCCTATTAACTCGTCCTTGGGTCAACGCCGTGAGGGCCGAAGTCGGGTCGCCGAAGACGTGAAGTCTGCCGAGCCGAAGTCGGATCGCCGAAGACGTGAGGTCTGCCGAGCCGAAGACGGGTCGCTGAAGTCGGGCCGCCGAAGACGTGAAGTCTGCCGAGCCGAAAGGGGTCGCCGCCGAATTCGGGCCGCCGAATTCGGGTCGCCGAAGACGTGAGGTCTGCCGAGCCGAAAGGGGCTGCCGCCGAAGACGCTGTGGTGTGCCGTACGGGCCGACGCCGCCGAAGGGCTACTGCCAGGAGAGGCAGTGATACGGAGAGGATTCCAGAGACCATTAATAACGCTTAGATGAACTGGGCCGTGTAATCTTAGACACGGTAGACGTTCCATACAGTCCGGGGCTACGCCTACGACCGGAGAGGAACCAGAGACGCCGTACCATACCACGACGAGAGCCAGTCTGGACGAGACTGGGCCGTGACGCGTCATAGATAGGGTCTCATGTATATATTGTATATTATTAGTCTTTCTCTTTAAGATAAAGATAACACTTAACGATAACTACCTCTATAGTAGGGATCTTTATTACAGGTATTGTGTGCGTACAGAGCTGTGTACATAGCAGAATACAATATTATTACTTTATTATTGCCTTGGTTGTTTCTACAGGTCCCTTCCATCCTACCTCCTCGATCCAGACAAGGTGACAGGTTGAATCGGACCTTCCTCGTTGGCCAATTCCAGTCATACGAGACTGTGTTTATGTATACTTTCGTCTTTTTGAATTTGGTGCTAATACTGTTATATGGAATTGGAATAGGTCTTTGGATTATGGACGCGGATATTCTCTAATGGACGACGGCTGGATTATGAATGACGGACTAGACGCTTGTAATTCACATCAGCCTGACAATTTGTCACAGGGGCCTGAGACCAGGCCGCCTCAAGTCTCGTGTACACCGCCAGGATAGACGTTTTCTGACCGCTCGAACGTCACATAAGTTACAATACACACGGTACGAATTATGGTTCAGTTTGCGCTGAAAAGTTGTAGGTATAGATATTTCCGACTCTAGTAGACGGTAATCAGCGATCCTGGAATTATTGCCCCAACCATGGTCGGGGTGATCGGGACGGTTCCGCCGCCCATGCCTATGCTACTAAGCATTATAGATTACTTTCTCTTAGGCGATGTCATACCACACTATAGTGTAACTGCAAGTATATATGGTACTTCTTATATAAACTACATAACTAATTCGGAATGCGACAAAACTAGTCCCCTCTATGTAAATTGAGAAAAGATAGAAGAGGTTTGGCTGTCTGTAAGATTCACAAGAAACTGATACATAAAAATCTTATAAGAAAAGAAAGTTCAAATTCCAACTGATCACAGACTGGGATACCACATCTTTGTTATATGTTGGCACTTGTGGAAAGTTGATGCTGGGTCGACATCGGGCCTTACAGACTAGTCTTTTGTGTTAAATGCCGTCATTTACATCTGACGACGATACAGCTCACCAATCTCCAATGTACGAGTTGTCACAGCGAAACAGCTCACCAATTACCAGTATACGAGTTGTCAGAGCATTTCCATCATAGCTCTCTAGATTTGTATCTAATACCGCTCATGCCGGTGCTAGGGGCCGTGTGGTCATATCATCGAAGTTGCCACATGAACAGGTACAATAAAAGCGTACCTGAGATACAACACATATCACTAATCGTTAGATTCTTGGTATGTGCTTTAGAATAGGTTAACCAGAGGACTATTCTGTGAAGTCATGTGACGCAGTCAGTATGTCGGCACCTCTTCCCACTTCCCTTATATGTGTTGTAATTTCTCTTCAGTGAGTCTGTACACTCTATCATTATTCAATATAGGACATCTTCCACGTTACTGCTTTGGCTAGGTTAAACCTAAATTATGACGGCCATATGGGGTACCAGAAAAGTGATGTTTCCGTCAGATTTCTTCAAAAGCATTTGTGCTTTTCTGCATGGAAAAGTGGGTAAAACATGTTTTATTTCATATCCGATTATTATTTACTAATTTATCAAGCAGTTTTTGCGAAGAAAACTTCTAAATAAAAAAACATTGAAAAACCTGACGGAAAAATCAGCAAAAAAAACCCACCTTTTTTGAAAATGACCTCACTGTGACGTCATCATGGCGGCCATCTTGGATTGTTTACATTTTGCGGGCACTTTCCGCCCCCCCCCCCCTTCTCAGGTTGCGATACACATAATCACTCAGGCCAGATAGGGGTAAGGAAGATCAGTTTCTTTTTTAAGCTATTGGGAAAGGCGCCCATTCAATCACTTGCAGTCTGCCTCATTGGTTTCAGCTCACGAATACAGCTCACCAATCCCCAGTGTACGAGTTGTCACAACGAAACAGCTCACCAATTACCATTATACGAGTTGTCAGAGCATTTCCATCATAGCTCTCTAGATATGTATCTAACACCGCTTATACCGGTGCTGGGGGCCGTGTGGTCATATCATCCAAGTTGCCACATGAACAGGTACAATAAAAGCGTACCTGAGATACAACACATATCACGAATCGTTATTTTCTTGGTATGTGCTTTAGAATAGGTTAACCGGAAGACTATACTGTGAAGTCATGTGGCTCTGCCAGTATGTCGATACCTCCTTCCACTTCCCTTATATGTGTTGTAATTATTACCTGTATATGGCGAGATTCTGCTGGTGGACGTTTCGTCTCCGAGGCCTGCCCCCTGTACAGACCTATTGGTCTTTGATATATGTTGGCACTTGTGGGAAGTTCATGCTGGGTCGACATCGGGCCTTACAGACTAGTCTGCCTGGTTCATATAACACGGAATGACATACCCGTTGTGTTAAATGTCGTCATTTTTATCTGACGACGATACAGCTCACCAATCCCCAGTGTACGAGTTGTCACAGCGAAACAGCTAACCAATTACCAATATACGAGTAGTCAGAGCATTTCCATCATAGCTCTCTGGATTTTATCTAATACCGCTTATGCCGGTGCCAGGGGCCGTGTGGTCATATCATCCAAGTTGCCACATGAACAGGTACAATAAAAGCGTACCTGAGATACAACACATATCACGAATCGTTAGATTCTTGGTATGTGCTTTAGAATAGGTTAACCGGAAGACTACACTATGAAGTCATGTGGCTCTGCCAGTATGTCGGCACCTCTTCCCACTTCCCTTATATGTGCTGTAATCAATAATTGACCATAATATTTCAATGTATCTCTGTGCTGTATTTCACATGTAATGCACCCGAAATTCTCTTATCGGAATATTTCAGGAATATCACTGTCTAGACAGTCTGTTGTAAGAGCTACTGCATTCTATTGCCCCATTTGGTCATGGTTGATATAAAGATAAAGATATAGCATGGTTGATTATTGGGGACTTCGCCCATTCGGATTTAATTTGTTTTGGCCACCATGCAGCTTGCATAACTTGTTTCACCATGCTGATAAGGGACTTTCTTTATCTTAGCTTATCCGATAGACTAATAATATATTCCCGTTTATCTTTCAAATACAAGATTGTATCTTGGGAAGTCAGTTGTATCTAGGATTAATTCTTGTAAAAATCGTCGATTGTATACAGGACCGGCCTAGTCATATTATGTTTATCAGGATATCTTAGCTGACAACCAATCAAAACGAACATATGATTTCGCCAAGACAATAGTACGAATGTGCTGCATGTGTCATAACCATGCATACAGTGTACAGCTAAAATCAGTCCGTTCACCAACTGAACTTAGATTGTTGAAGGAGTACAGGCAAGAAAAAATACTCGCGCTTGGAGTGAGAAAACGGCATGCTGTGGGATGTTTCTTTCAGAAATAATCGAACTGGACCTATCATGGCCACGTGGCTCAGCGCACAGAATCAGTGATACTACATATCCATTTTCATATGGGTCCATGTTTCATTTGGGTCCCAAATAGAGAAATATGTGTAATACGGGTATTCAATTTCTTCGCCAGAGTATACTCAGAGTGTGGGATACACGGATATGGATTGTAAATTAAGGCCGCATTTGTGATTAATTTGAGACAGGGTATTTGATAAATATTTCTGTGAATATATAACGTTGCATTGTGTTATTTTGCACATTGTATAGGGAATAATTACAATCAGTGCACCTATATATCACATGGATTCCTCGTTTCCATCGTATGCTGCAGGGTGACTCCTAACTCGTGAAACGACGAAGTGGAAATCGTCAAGGAGTTGGATCTTTCTAACCAATTCATCGTAGTTGGTAATGTATGAAATAAGCAAAGAAATCCCAGTTTCCCTCGCACTGGTCGTGTTATGCCACGTATTATACACACTCACATTATCCAGGAGAGCGTGTTGTTTGATCAAAAATAATATTATGTACCCTACATCGAGTGCACAACAAAGCCATGGCACATTTCCAAATTTACATTATTTTGCAAAACGATATATTAATATTGACAACATTTAAAGGAGTTTAAAATGTTGGTAAATGAAAATATTTCCAATATATTTACAGCACAGTCATTCCTTAACATTTGCATGTATTTGCAATATACATCAAACTGGATGCAAATGCTCAGTCCTGCCGTATATTTGCTAAACATATAACACGGAATGACATACCCGTATAACCATCAGTGGTCAGACTGAATATTTACTGTCTGCGGAATATGCATATATTTACCAGACGGTGAAATAACTTAGAATGCTTCATTTGGTTTTCTTTACATTCTGGAT
Source organism: Hanleya hanleyi (assembly GCA_036873755.1). NCBI lineage: Eukaryota > Metazoa > Mollusca > Polyplacophora > Lepidopleurida > Hanleyidae > Hanleya > Hanleya hanleyi. Next base: position 55,721 of record JAVTVY010020380.1, read on the forward strand.
GAAATCAGATCAGATCTTAACATTTGCCATGTATCAGAATGACCTTTTTATGATGTCAAGTCTCAATTTTTACCATATTAAAGAATTACCTTCTCATGACGTTTAAAATCATAATGAACAAGTATGAGACGTTCCTCTTGGGGGAAGCCGGTTGATGGAACTTCGACATTGCATTTTAGTGATAGGCTAAATTTAAACAAATATTCATAGATACAAATGCTTTGTCATACATATTTAATGTGGTCAAACAATATAATTGATTGAGATTTAAGGCAGTCTTGCCATGAATGGTTATCTTATATTTCATGCTGTACGGAATATAAGTCGATATTAAATACTCTGCTCTGTGACCATGCTATTTTGGGTATATGAAATATAGGATGGCATAGTTATAACAGTATTTGTCATTTTGGTCTCTCCAAGCTGCACTGTACGGGCCATCATACGCTATGTAATACAAACATCCACACTAGAGGGCATCTATGTAAATATATGCAAATAGTGGCCTCTCCCACTGATAAACAAAACATTTCCTCTTACGTGAAATCCCCTTTTTGTGTAGTGTTCGTGTGTTAAGACTATAAAACCACACGACCCGGAACGTCGAGTACAAAGATACACGCAATATATTTTCAGGAAATATATATAATATGCTTACATACATGCAGGTTGGATTAGTCCGTAGATGTTTATTGAGATATTGTATGATACTGCAAATTGAAAGTTCCTGGTGTTCTCGCTCGCCTTTATAGACTTGGTGAAAGTCATACGCAACAAGTAATCCGTATTCAGTTTCGTAATTTTGACAGGTGGACTTCGAGGCTTAATCGATTAATGGTAAGTACGCAGAATCTGTATGAAATATTGTTTCGTTAATCTATCCACACCACCAATGGAGATGTCTAAACTCACTCTGAATAAATATACATCATGGTATAAAGACGAAACAAGTCAAAAGTTTATCGTATATAAGTTTATAATCTATCTCGTTTATAAAATTTATAATCAGTCTACACACAGGAATATATATTCAGAAACGCAGTAGGATACAACAGAATCTTGAAAGGGTTCAAAGTTCAATTTCAAATTCTAATTCAAAATATGTAATGTTAATTTTTACTTGGAAATTTCAATTTGAAATCTAAGTAAAATAATTTCAATGTGAAATCGAAAATTTCGCCTGTCGGAGCTAACGTGGTGGGTACGTTAATAGTAGAATTCCTCGAAAGAACTCTGTAATCATTTTTTTCCAGATATTATCCCGCGTTTTTTTTGGTACCACATAAAACCCCGCTGCTCATGCGACCTTAATAGCAGATCCACATTTGTTTATATTTTCAAAGTAGCAGATTGAGACCTGTTGTAAGATATCAGCATCTTATGATAATTAGTTTTCTACAAGTTATTGATGGAATATTAAATATTGCATGGCCTTGATGTCATATATGATGCCTGCCTGTATGGGTTTATAACGTTGCATATTATAGCTACGGCGGGTCGTAATACCCCGGTAAATGTTTTGATTTGTTTGACACTCCAATGTCCTATTTGCATCGTTAAAAATATGGAGGGATGTTTTTGACCCAATTCACACATCTGTGTTTCCCAGTTCTCATCATTTAACATGCTGTGAGTGTACTTGATACTCCCGTAATGTTTTCTTTTGTGTTTACGAAATTGCATGTTCATGATTTGAAATGTCCAAACAGTACTGAAAAATATGTTGTTGTATCGGTCAGTAGATGGTATAAATATACAGCCTGATTTACCTAGAGCAGACAATTTTGGAACTCCGTCTCGAGGAAATGTATCAGAAACTTTAGGTCTAAATTTAACGTTTAGGGGCTGTCTTTGTTTGTCATATGGCCATCGTCTGAACCACCTTTGATGTCAGAAGTCTGGGATAAAATCTTCAACTTCGTAACAACTTGATGACGACTTTCTTGATGGAATTTCTTGAGGCAAAAGATACAGGGCTATGAACTTCTTTCAGACTGCTGTAAAGACCCAGCAGCGAACTCGCAAGCTACATGTAAAGTTGCCCGGTCGCCCTAACCAAGCCAGGCTATCATCTTACCGGCACGAAAGCCCGGGTTAGAACAATAATATCAACATCTTGACGACCAAAAAATTTACATTGGCGCCCGAAATGGGACTTCTGAGGAATTTTACCATAGCCAAGACGAAGACAACAGAGAAACGCCATCTGGCATTCGCCGACAGCTGCCTACTTAATCAGGGACAATGGAGAGTCCAGTAAAACTCCAGGAGTTAAAGGCCATCGCCGAGGGAGTGACAGGCCTTGTAGAATCAGTCCGGAGGTATTTGAATGTGAAGGAAAATCAACGTTTGGAACGCGAGCGTGTAAAGGACCATATTTCGGCTATTCAGAAATGTGACGGTGTGTCTCCGAAAGAAGTGCGCGAGCGCATTTGACAGAAGATTTGTTTTCACCTACCCAGCTCCAGAAGCTGCGAGACTATCTTCCGGTTGGTGTCCGTCTTGTATCCTCGTACCATTGGTACTATCGCCACGTCTTGGTTCATCCGATCTGTAATGCAGATACTCTTACTTATGTGGCCACACTGCCATTAATCGATGACGGTGCATATGTCGAGTATGGGTTGCAGTCTTGGGCCATGCCGATCCAGGCTCCTGAACATTATTTGCAAGTTGTTTTTCCTGTTGATCATATTGGTCTCGATACTAAGACTGGTTGGTTTTTTGTGCCCAGCGGATGTTCCGGACAATCTCCTCGCGTGTGTTATGGTAATGTCCAGTTGCAGAAGAATCACATTCCATGTATCATGAGTCTCTTAACGAACAGCTCAAACCCTGCATGTATGATTCGTCTTATCCGATCTAACGATACTTCCAGCAAGCTGTTTGAACTTTCTACTGGTGAATTTGTATTACAAACTTTTCGTGAACGTATCTCTGAGCATTGTGCTGGCCAGCGAACCATTTCTCATTTTTTGGAATATGGTTTATTTTTGCTCAGTCCAGGTAATTGTACTTTTTCTGGTGTAGATTGGAAGGTGAAGCGTGTCGCTACGACTTCGCACCATTATTCCTTCCTGACCGCTACCGTTGAGCTCCCTACAATATCTATTCCCCACCTCCTTAACGTTACACGGATTGTCAATCACTTGCGTGTCACACCATGGCATGCCTTATCCAAGGTAAGTTCAGTTCCCATTCGTCCATTAGATGACATTGACACATTGACGAATGACGTTTCTTTCTCGGACGTTTTGACATATATTTCTTTTGGTGTTATTGTCTGTGCCGGCTTTGTTGTATTTTTTCTATTTTTGTTGTTTCCGGAAGCGCTTGTATCATCGTTTTTTCACCTGTTGTAATCCTTTGTGTACTAGCCCAGTACCTACTGATGTACCCGAGTGTGTTGAATTACAGGAGGTGGCGGCGACTAATGTCCGGCCGTCATGCTCCACTACCGTTTTTCCATCTTTGTATCCTCCATTGTAATTTGTTGATATATAGCTCCATTTTTGTTGTTTTTGTTTTTGTTTTTTTTTTCTTTCTACTTCTTTTGTCACTGGACTGGCAGGATGCATACTGTCTGTTCCTAAAGGAGGGAGATGTGTTGGTTTTCCCTTTTGTCTGGTCTGATCAACCAGCTAAGTGGTACAACACATCTGGCTTCTTTGCCCTTTCATCTTTTTCTGGACATTTATTTTCTTGTATATTCTTATTGTAGTTGTATGGTACTTTACAAGGTATCATTCAACTTAGAATAGTGGAGATATGTAAGATATCAGCATCTTATGATAATTAGTTTTCTACAAGTTATTGATGGAATATTAAATATTGCATAGTCTTGATGTCATATATGATGCCTGCCTGTATGGGTTTATAACGTTGCATATTATAGCTATGGCGGGTCGTAATACCCCGGTAAATGTTTTGATTTGTTTGACACTCCAGTGTCTTATTTGCATCGTTAAAAATATGGAGGGATGTTTTTGACCCAATTCACACATCTGTGTTTCCCAGTTCTCATCATTTAACATGCTGTGAGTGTACTTGATACTCCCGTAATGTTTTCTTTTTTGTTTACGAAATTGCATGTTCATGATTTGAAATGTCCAAACAGTACTGAAAAATATGTTGTTGTATCGGTCAGTCGATGGTATAAATATACAGCCTGATTTACCTAGAGCAGACAATTTTGGAACTCCGTCTCGAGGAAATGTATCAGAAACTTTAGGTCTAAATTTAACGTTTAGGGGCTGTCTTTGTTTGTCATTTGGCCATCGTCTGTACCACCTTTGATGTCAGAAGTCTGGAATAAAATCTTCAACTTCGTAACAACTTGATGACGACTTTCTTGATGGAATTTCTTGAGGCAAAAGATACAGGGCTATGAACTTCTTTCAGACTGCTGTAAAGACCCAGCAACGAACTCGCAAGCTAGTTCTGGGTACACGTAAAGTTGCCCGGTCGCCCTAACCAAGCCAGGCTATCATCTTACCGGCACGAAAGCCCGGGTTAGAACAATAATATCAACATCTTGACGACCAAAAAGTTTACACTGTGTAAGACTCTCGCGCATAATACTACTGCTCCTGTTTTGTAAATCGGCTGCAGCGAAGAGATATGTTGAACAAGCAGCCAGAGGATGCTAGGTTGCCCGCCAAAAGAGGAGCAGTATTTAAACGCGTTGTCGGTCTCAGGGGATATACATGAGGGTGGCAACTGCTACTTCATAGGCGCAAGAAGCAGAAGGGTCTTCCCACCTCCCCAGGTTGTGAGATCAACTCAAAATGGCTGACTGAATGTTGATTGCTAGTTTAAAATAGTTTCCACATGGTCTAGCACGAAAATTATGTAACCGAAATGCAACCCCAAGCGACATCTCATAGCATATTATCTGTAATTTGACCAGAATCCTCAACCTATTGCCCGGAAACCGAATTTAGACTTTGCCACCAGGTGTCACCACCAGTAGGTACTGGCGGAGTAGTATAAAAAGGGGAAATTGGACCCATTTTTCCGCAGATGGTCGCCACCTTTCTCGCGACGCCACTTCCGGTTCCGGTCACGTGACCGGAAGTGGCCTTTGACCCCAGGCTTCCGGTCACGTGACCGGAAGTTGCATCGGCTGGGGTCAAAGGTCATTTCCGGTCACGGAACCGGAAGTGACGTCACGAGACAGGTGGCGGCGAACCCGCGGTTATCTCCCCCTAGTTCCAGTTTTTGCCACCATGGGCAACGAGGAACCTGGGCCATAAATACTAGGGTCAGTCATCAAGGTCAATACGACCGAATTAGCTCTTTTCAAATGGTTAAAGATGGATGGCCACGCAAAATTCAAAATTCTAACCTACGTGTTTTTTTGGCCTAATTAACTCTTTGGTAAATTTGTGAGATAATGTTGTACTTTTGGTTTGAAGACATGTCGAATTTCTCGAGTTTGAGAGTAAAATAGAAGAGAAACCGGCGTCGGCAAACATTTGCTGACGATGGCCGTTTCCAGGGCGGGTTACGTCACAAAATGTGTGTATCCTTCACAGCGCTTCGACCGGGTCTTTTTATTAGCGGGTACCAAATTCGCGCTTGTACTAAGAGCTACGCGCTGGTACAGATGCGACGAAGACAAACGTGCGCTTTCATGAAAACTGAATTTTCACGGAGGAAACCCTACTCGCATTCCGGATAGTAGAATTGGAAACTTCCCCGAGAATCTTTGATTATGGCTGACTCGGCAAAAAGATGACGGACGAGTGTCATTCACCATGATGATTGCGAGAGATAAGCATACATGGTAGGCCTATCGGTAAGTGTTTTCATTGTTTTTGTGTTTTTTTTCTTCGGGGGGGGGGGGGGGGTATAGCGACTGGAAAAATATACCGGGATCAGATAATCGACTGAAATTTTTTGAATTCGACTGAAAAAACGGAAACTCGGTAGGTTATTTGTTGATAGCTCGCTTAATACTTGTTCGATTCTGACAATGTAAAGTTTCCGGAGTAGCTGAAGAGATTCTCTTTTCAAAAATGTATAGTTTGATGACAATTTATTTTTTGTTTTTGAGATAGATATCAACTGAAAAAATCGTGTCGACTTCGCTGAAATTTTTTCTGGACCGACCGACATGCGGTTTTTCTTGTCCGGAAAATTATTGCGTGAACTGACTGTAATACTTTTAGGTTTCCGGAATGCTCTACTTTTATACGAATAAAATGATATAAAATATATGCATGTACCTTCCACCGTTTTCCGTAAAAGTGTACGCTGAAAAAACCCGATTGAAAATCACAACATTTTCAGTCGAATCTGCCGTAGAACGGATTAGTGAACCGAGTTAAAAACTCGGATTTGGAGACGGACTTCAGAAGATTCCGAAAATCCGGAATAAGGATCGCGGGTAAGTTTATTGGAAGATTGGTTATGTCGGTAGGTCACAAGTGTCGAATTAAATTTTAAAAGCATAGTTTGCACAAAAATGAATGTTTGTCATATAATAACTTAATGTAAATGGAAATAGTGAAAAATTAATTTTAAATACATATATTTTTATAAATCGAAATGAAAACTGACCAGGAATATACATATTTTGTTCTCTGTAATTTTTCTTCTTGGATTTTTTATTAATGTAAATTTATAAATTGATAATACATTTAATTTATAAAATGAAGTAAAAACAATTTTGACAAGTAAAAAAAATGATTTTGGAACACTGTTCACACACTAATTGGTCCTTTGTCTCGGAAATCCCAAAAAACAACAAAGGAGTAACATAAAAACAATAATCTCTTTGTCTACTGAGTATGTCTGTCACAAAACCAATCAGTAGAATTGTCGTTTGGCTGAGCACAAGAAAAATGTTTCCAAACAGTACACCTTTTCCTACCATCTTTCCCGTCACAACCTACCATGTCTTCAAAACAATCAAAACGTTTCTGAGACTTAATTTTGTCATGAATATTTTTTACCTGAATATAATCCCTAGCATTAAGGACTCCTTGATACTGACCATCTCCACGATGGAATGGAAAGGATTGGAAGGACGGTCTCCTCCGGGGAAAGCGGTCTTGTCACGGCAATGGGCTCGGATTCGGCAAGGGCAGAGGGAGAGGGTGAGGGGACGGGCTGTGTTGTCGGCATCTGGAAGAGTAGAGCATCTCTGTATTCGGTACAGGGCGGCGAGGGGACGGGCTGGTCGGTCGGCAGCGGAAAGAGAAGAGCATCTCTATAATCGGTAGAGGGCGAGGGCACTGGCTGGGCGGTCGGCTTCATGTCGCAGATCTCGGAAATGGATTTGAGAATCCCCTCCACGACCCGACCTGTCCCAAGTGGGCTAAGATGTAGCCCATCACGGCTAAGGAGACGTCTCTCGATTTTCCCGTTCCTGGCGAAGGAGGAATGGCTCAGGTAGAATAGCTATATCTCTCATCCTTCTGTTGACCGCTTGTGCCGTGGTGTTGATTCTGTGAAGGAAACCCACTCGGCGAAATCCAGGCTGGAATCGGTTGTTCCCTCTGGGCAGGATGGACGAAAATACGATGTTGGCCGAGGGGTTGTCGTTCCAGATCGTCTCAGCTAAGGCTTGGAACTTCTGTAGGACTGCCTTTGCCGTGTCTCTAGACAGATTATTGGCACCGACGTGGAGCACAATAATGTCGTAGGAACAAACGACAAGACGGATCTCACTCCACATCTCCTCTATCTTGTATCCAGAAAAGGATACAATGTCAATAGAAGGATCCGTAAGGTATTGATCAAAGTACTTGGTCTGGGAATGACCGGCGATGAGAGTCTTGACAACCATGATGACTGAAGAATTATTGAAATTCAAATGTCTGAAGAAAATGCAGCTATGATGACTGATGAATTATTGAGATTCAAATGTATGAAGATATTGAAAATATGCTGCCCTTATATACACGAAAGTCGAATAACTGCTCACTATTGGAATGGTTAATATAATCTGATTACCTATTCTGCTCACATAATCTTTTAACGATCGTCACTCTCGGCAAGTGTTGTAACGGATTAGCGGTTTGGGATTAATTGCATGGGATTAAAACTTAATTAGCTGTTCACCAGTCTGGGCTGTGAAATGTCAAAAAGTCAGTAAGTGAACAAAACTCACAATGATAAAATTCATTTTAGTTCATATAAATTATAATAATCACTGAAAACAAAATATGTATATTCCTGGTAATTTTTCAGGTAAAAAAAAGTACATGCATCAAAATATACGTATTTAAAATTAATGATCAATTGAAAAATATATTTATACCATAGAAAAATACTATTTCCATTCACATTAAGTTATTATATGACAAACATTCAATTATTTGAAATATAGGATATTTTTTGTGCAAACTATGCTTTTAAAATTTAATTCGACACTTGTGACCTACCGACATAACCAATCTTCCAATAAACTTACCCGCGATCCTTATTCCGGATTTTCGGAATCTTCTGAAGTCCGTCTCCAAATCCGAGTTTTTAACTCGGTTCACTAATCCGTTCTACGGCAGATTCGCTGAAAATGTTGTGATTTTCAATCGGTTTTTTTCAGCGTACACTTTTACGGAAAACGGTGGAAGGTACATGCATATATTTTATATCATTTTATTCGTATAAAAGTAGAGCATTCCGGAAACCTAAAAGTATTACAGTCAGTTCACGCAATAATTTTCCGGACAAGAAAAACCGCATGTCGGTCGGTCCAGAAAAAATTTCAGCGAAGTCGACACGATTTTTTCAGTTGATATCTATCTCAAAAACAAAAAATAAATTGTCATCAAACTATATATTTTTGAAAAGAGAATCTCTTCAGCTATTCCGGAAACTTTACATTGTCAGAATCGAGCAAGTATTAAGCGAGCTATCAAAAAATAACCTACCGAGTTTACGTTTTTTCAGTCGAATTAAAAAAATTTCAGTCGAATACGCCGTCCCAAATATACCTTCCCATCGTCTGGCGTGACAGTGAAGGGTCATCAGGAAGTTCGGACTATACAGACAAAAACTTGTTGTTGTTGAAGAAATAACTGTGCTTCTCAAACGTGGCGATAAGTCCCTCTAGCTGTACACTTGGTTCATGGAAAAATTTGCACTATGAGTAAACACTTGGTGTAGTGAAAAAAAAACAAAAAAAAAACACTACTGACAAATGGGTCCAGAACATGAACACGAGCCCAATGGGCTTATTCCAAAGTGGACACGAGCCCACAACTATATATTTTAATTGAAGCATATCAGACAAATACATGTAAAGAAAAATTTTAACAAATGTGACAGAAATTGTCTAGAAGTTTTTTTATAAAAAAAAACAGGAAAAAATGTTGTTTTTTCTAGTAGAATTAGAAAAAGAAAAAAATAGAAAAAGGGAAAAATTTGCCCAAAACTTTATCATTGAGATATTTTGGAAGGTAAAAATGTCTAACTACGGATGACGTACAGGTGAAGAAACTGATTGGGGGTCATAGCAAAGTTGCCTTCCATAAATCATGTCGCATCCAGATAGATGGCGTAATACATTGTCAGATGCAAGAACAACAGCTCTGTGATCCTGGAAAAATTGAACCACTATCGTAGATCAAAAAAATGTATTCAGGAAATTTAATAATCACCAGAAAATTTTAGGCTATTCTAATTTCTGGCCCATCTGGTATCAATACATAGATCAATACTGCATTATCTACTACTGTATGAATTTCCTTCCTATATTTAGATATCATAACAGATGATTGTTCACAGAACCATTCATTTTTTTGACTGAACTATGTTATCACACTATCTATGTTAACTTATAAGATACCCTAGCCATCCAAATCCTAATGTCTTTATGTGCAGCTAGCAATGAAACAATGCATATTAAAGATGATCCATCTTCACATTATAGCAAAAGTATTTTCAATTCTGTCAGTACAATATCTCTTGGAACATTAAGCTAGCCTTTCCTACTCTGAGGATCAAATCCTGGGATGAAACATCTAGAAAGATAACTTCTCCAGGCTCTGAGACTGTGAACTGTGTGGTGTTGTTTTAGTCTAGACATCCATGCACGCCTACATTCACGCCAAATCTGATCAAATAAAAACAGTTCAAACTTGAAGCATTTTCATTGGGCTGCGCAACTCGATTGACAGGCTTGTTCTTTTTCAAATTAATAATCTGTATATTTGTCACTTGAGTGCTTGGTGTTCCTGACGTCTTCAAAGTAGTACGGTTCAAATTAAATACATGATGAATTGCTGGTGCCCAGAACCGAAGGGTTTTCAGATGCGCAGCTTCGTATTGAGTTACTGCAGTCACAAGCTTATGTAGCATGGTTCAATAGGGTCAAGTTCATGGCGGCCCTATTGGATTATGCAGGTTACAAAAAAAAAAAAACCCCACACCAGTCATCCGCTTAGTCATACCAACCCATTGTCCAAGTTTGATGTCAGACAAATCATTTTGGAGTTATTGCAGTCACAAGCTGAACAGGGGTCAAGGCCATGGTGGCCATATTGGATTAGGCAGATTGTCAAGAAACAATCCCAGCCATCCTCCCACTCATTCTAACCCACTATCCAAGTTTGATGTCAATCGGACAAATAGTTTCTGAGTTACTGCAAATGCAATCACAAACTTATGTATCATGGCTGAATATTGATCAAGGCCATGGCGGCCATATTGGATTATGCATGTTACTGAAAAACAATCCCAGCCATCCTCCCACTCATATTAACCCACTGTTCAAGTTTGATGTCAATTGGACAAATTATTTTCGAGTCACAATGTTAGGTAGCATGGCTGAATAGGGTCAAGGGCTCGGCGGCAATGGCAGCCATATTGGATTACGCGGGTTGCCGAAAACCAATCCCAGCCATCCTCTCACCATACCAACCCACTGTTCAAGTTTGATGTCAATTGGGCATATTGTTTTTCAGTCATTGCAGTCACAAGCTCAGGTAGCATGGCTGGATAGGGTCGAGGCCTCGGCGGCTATATCGGATTACGCAGGTTGACGAAATACAATCCCAGTCATCCTCTCATTCATACCAACCCACTGTACAAGTTTGATGTCAATCAGCTAAATAGTTTTTGAGTTATTGCAGTCACAAGGAAAGTACGACGGAATGACGGACGGAGCAAATCCCGAAGTCCCCCTCTGGTGTCCGGCGGGGGACAATGAAGATAATGTGACCTTGACCTAGTTTTTCGAATCGAGTCAATAGTGTACATGTACTGCATATAATGTGTTATTGCACAATATTTCTAATTTACACCATCAATGAATCTGAAATTTGGAATCATTCACTTATTTTGAATTTCCTTTCTTATCTCAGTTAGTTCTTCTGACAATAATTTGACAGCAGTGAGCACAACTCTGCCTTGATAACAACTGATTAAAACTTTTCTGTTTCTTTTTTCCCCTTATGTGAAGATGACCTTTCTGCAGGTAATACATGTAGTAACACTTGGGAGAGGTCCAGTAGGATTCCAAGAAGAGAATGTGCTACATGTATCATCATTTCAAATTATAGGGTAGGTAAATACATGTATATCTTGCATCATTAGAATAGTACATGTAGAGGAGTAAGCCAACTGTCATTGGATATGATTATTTTTTAAACCGGCTACGTATTGTATTATCAGAGTTTTGGCTGACTCGGTAAACACATTTCTGTCGGGAATGCATGTCAAAGGTTGAAGACGTTATCCTAAGTATAAATAAAATATATATAAATAAATAAAGTCATCATTGTCAGTCTGCTTATTTCTAGTTCACTGTGTGACCTCATCAGAGGTCATTTGCGTCTACAATTCCAATAATAATTCAATCACAGGAAGTTCACTTTTCAACTCTGTTATTCAAACACAGAGAAAAAGTAACATTTCCATTCTTTATTCAAATTGAAGAAAAGTCATATAATGACAAAATGTGACACTTTGTAGCTAGTGCCATGAAGAATGTTTCCATATATAAGCCATTTTTGCTGCACTTCCGGTGATCCAATTATTAGGGGAATTACAGTAAGAAAGCTTTCAGCAGCGATATATCTTGGCAACTACTGGGCATGTTTTGATGAAATCAACACCAAAATTTGATTTTTCATTTGGGTTCATCTTTAAGGTGGACATGCATGTATGCCAGTTTATCACTAGAGACTAAAACATCTAAAAATACGAAGCTGCGCATCTGAAAACCCCTCGGCTCTGGGCGCCAGCCATTCATAATGTATTCAATTTAAAACAAGACTTCAGGAACACCAAGCAGTCAAGTAACAAATATACAGATTATGAAAAATTTTGCCATTAGAAATGGCCTCAAACGTTTCCGTCCAATCAGAGAAACCGGTATTCATTACATAAGTCTGTTGATGCATCGACGATGTATACCAAATTTTACATCGAACATTTGAAAATTATCTGAGATAGAGATCCCTAATGATTTCGCATAAATTAAAGATGGCCGCCCATCCTTCCCGCCACTCAGAGGAACCGATGTGGTTATTCATTGCAAGTCTCTTGATACATCGATGCTGGATACCAAGTTTCATATAGAACACTGAAATGGTATCAAAGATATATATCATTGAAGATTTTGCATAAATTAAAGATGGCCGCCAAGGTTCCGCCCAATCAGAAACGCCAGAACTGTCATTTATCGTAAGTCTATTGATGCTTCGATGATATATACCAAATTTTACATCGAGCACTCGAACAGTATCAGAGATAGAGATCATTAATGATTTTGCATAAATTAAAGATGGCCGCCCATCCTTCCCGCCACTCAGAGGAACTGATGTGGCTATACATTGCAGATCTCTTGATACATCGATGCTGTATACCAAGTTTCGTATAGAACACTTGAATGGTATCAGAGATATATATCATTGAAGATTTTGCATAAATTAAAGATGGCCGCCAAGGTTTTCACCGAATCAGGGAAACTGGTTTGGTCATTCCTTTGAAGTTTCTTGATGCATCGATGATCTATACCAAGTTTCACACTGAACAGAGAAATGGTACCTAAGATACACAAGATTAATGATTTCGCATAAATTAAATATGGCCACCAAAGTTTCCAACCAATCAGGTCCAGATTCAATAGGGCTCTGGGTCATGAGCATATGGATGTGCAGTGCAAGTTTGGGGTGCCTAGGGTAAGTCGTTCTAAAGATATCTTGGTAACAAGAAAGCTGTGATGGTTTCGCATAAATTAAAGATGGCCGCCAAAGTTTCTAACCAATCAGGTCCAGATTCAATAGGGTTCTGGGTCACAAGCATACGGATGTGCACTGCAAGTTTGGTGTGCCTAGGGTAAGTCGTTCTGAAGATATCTTGGTAACGAGAAAGGTGTGACGGACAGACGGACAGACGTACAGGACGACGACAATACCCTTCGGCCAAATTTTGGCCGAGGGGTAAAAACTGCCACCCAAGCCAGGCAGTACAGGGTCATGATGTGAATGATTAAACATGAAGATTAATAGTAGAATTGAATTTTATGCATTTACTTGGGTATTGCGATTAGTGTAATCAGATTCAGAAGTGTTTTGAAGTGTAATAGCGGTACATATAACAAGATGGTAAACAGTGCCAGTCTTCCATGCATGCTGCTGCCAATGATTGTTGTTCCTCTTTGGGACAGGATATGGTCCTACACAGGATGTACAGCATCACCCTTACTGTTCTGAAGTGCTTCTGCAGTGCTCCTACAGTCACTTTGCAGTGTGGGTATCATAATCCCTTGCAGTGTGGGTCCTTCAGAAATGCAGTGCCCTTGCAGTGCTTCATAGTTGGCTTTTTCGGGCTCTGAGGTGTCTTTCCAGTGTCTTTGCAGTCTCTTTGCAGGTTGCCCCAATTATGTAAATGAGATACTGCAAAGGCACTGCAAACACACCTCAACTGCAGTGTAACCTTCAGGTGCAGTGTTCCCTCCACCTTGGTACTTGCAGTGTCTCTGCAGTGTGCCTCCAGTGTCTCTGCAGTGCCCCAATTAAGCTAATGAGGTACTGCAAAGACACTGCAAAGACCTCAACTGCAGTGCCCCAATTATGTAAATGAGGTACTGCAAGGACACTGCAAACACACCTCAACTGCAGTGTAACCCTCAGGTACATTTTTCCCTCCACCTTGGTACCTGCAGTGTCTCTACAGTGTGCTTCCAGTGTGCCCCAATTATACGAATGAAGACACTGTAGAGACACCTCAACAGAGGCGTACCCTTGAATGGTGGTTCCTGCAGTGTGATTTAATTATCCAACTGAGGTACTGCAAATAAACTGCGCAAACCTGGAGTACTCTTGAGAAAAAAACCTAAAACTTCACATCAAGGATTTTTGTTTTATTTGCAAAATGGACTTTTTTTCACAATACATATGTAGGAATGCAGGTTCTGATTAATCCAGGATTGGACGATACATATTTTCAAACCGTTTTCATTAAAACCATCAATTTTTCAACAAGCAAGAGTATAGGAAGCACTAAATAATAATATGAATACAACAGTAATTTATTGGCATATAAAATAATAATAAAAAAAAGCTCATAGGAAGCACAAACGATACATATGAATCAACAGTAATTTATTAACATACATGTATAATAATAAGAGCACAGAAAAAGCTAAAAGCACCCGACATGGCAGCATGCATATAATAATAAAATCATTGTCATATAAAAGAGAGAAGAAACTACCACCATCAACACATACAAGAATAGAGGGAGGACATGTATACATGTAATGCCAATAAAGAGTACAGTACGAAAAAAGGTTTAGTCGATGACAACAGTCTTTTTATTCTTGCATTTAAAGGAGCTGATTTTCCGGTTGATGGTCTGCCTCAGCTTCCCTGCAGTGCACTCGTTGGTCTGATTGGTCAGGACAAATCCTACATTAATAAAAATAAGAATTATTCAACTGGAACAGTTTCTAGTGGAAATACCGTTATTTACATAAATGGACATTGAAATCTATGACTGAACATGTTAGGGGTTTCCTGCTATCTAAAATAGCGCTGTAAAGGTATATACTTCTAATCAGCCAAAACAAGGCCTGAACAAATGAGTTATTTACCTATTATGCGTTCTGTATCCGAGTGGTTGGATTTGTAGGGGGTGGCAATGATGCAGTCTGTATGGCCGAGGAGTGAGCTGGTGTGTCGCTGTCAGATTCCGCAGCCGCTAGCTCGTCATCATCTAAGGACAAATCCAAGGACTCCATGAGTTTCAACTTTGCTTGATATTGCGCTCCCTTCTGGGTATCATCCAGGATCTTCTTCTGTCGCTTTGCAACTGTTGGTTGAAATGCCAGTGTCCTCTTGGCACCTTGAGTTTGTTTTCCTGCAGAAAATAAGTTTAATTTTATCACATGCAAAATTCAAAATATTAACAGATAAGAAAAGTTAATAGCCCGAGTGCAATCCACATATTTCAATCTTTCATTACTAAAATTCTGCAACCAACAGAAAATATGTTCAGGACTAAAGATGATAACAGTGTTCAGGATTTTAGACGATAACAGTTTACTTTTGATTTGTCAGAAATCAGATTTTTTCCATAAATAAAGATACAAAATAGAAAGTATACACCATGCAGTGCTGGCCTTGCACGCTGATTAATACTATTTCAAACAAATATCAAATATTAATTTTTAAAAGTTATACCTTTTGGCTTCCCTGTTCTACATTCTTCAAGGAACAAAAATCAATAAATTTTATAAATCAATAAACAGTTCAAAACAACAAGATAATTTATTTAGAGCTACCATCCCCCCAACCAGTTAAATCCACCTGTTTTGACAGGAAGTATACAAGCAGTTTTGTGATAAAAATATCTCACTCTCAGGGGATTTTCTCCAGGGGTGCATACCAATCTTCATATGAGGTCCCCAAGCCTGGGGTTTCCAAGCTGACAATTCACACAATCATAACAATGGCAATTAGTCCACACTGCCTTGATCAACCTGGGTAGATCTTAAAGTGTTATTGAGACAGAGATATGGATATTTCGCCATGTTATATGACCTGTTAAATTTGACTGCAATTATAAGGTGGAGTACATTATTACAACCTGCAGTCCATATACCAAAATATTTATTGAGGCCAATATCAATTTTTTAATATGCCAAGTATACGTCAAGGGAAACTTGTTGATACAATAAATAGCTGATACTCCCAGGTCTACATCACTGTTCAGCTCAGTTCTTTGCTTATTAAGTTATGAAAAACTTTATAGTTATATTTATGATTTACTTACCATATCACTAGCTGCACTCATCACCATCTGCAATACAGTTCTTCAAACCTCCATAGTTCTAGTTTAATAACATGAACAAATCCATCTGATTTTTGCAGTTGGAGAGGTCAGCCATTTTGTTTGTTTTCGACTGGTGGCGCCCCCAGTGTTCAATTAAATTTTCAAGGGCAGATAACTCCACCCATTTTGGCAAAGACAATTCAGAAGAAAAAGACTATCAGAAACAGAAATTATATACATATTATATTTAGTGATAATAATGAAGAGGATAATATAAAGTATTCTTTAATAGGTATTTTGTTGTTGCTGACATTATGTTAGAACTGATTCTTCTAAAAATATTTTCCCATTTTGTCAAATTTTACTATAAAATCATGGATTTGGAATGATTATAAAATCTGAATTCAACAAGATTTCTTATCTAATATGTGAGCGACTGATATTATTAATATCTTTATTTTATTCAATAGAAACTTATAGTACTGATCACTTTAAAAGATCCAAAAAGTGTTCACGGTTCTGAGTAATATGTCAGTAACCACATGTAAATATTTTACACAGTTGTAGCTATTTTGAACTGTGAAGTACAAATCTGATGTTTGATGGTTTCATTGAAATGAGATTTGATGTCACTGAGTGAAATCAAATCAGCCAACTTTAAGCTGGGATATTCCCAGACCTAATTAATATCATTGAAACTTGTATACATGTAGTTCTAATTTATAATGTTATGTTACTGTAACAGTTTGTGGGAAAATTCCAATAATCTAGAAATCGTATTGGGTTGAATCTTATAGGATTTTTCAGAATCTTATAGAATTTTTTCAGAATCTTATATGATTTTTCAGACTCTTATATTTTAGAATCTTATATGATTTTTTAGAATCTTATATGATTTTTCAAAATCTTATAGGATGCTATAAAATATTTTTTGTAAGGGGAAGTCCCCCAAGTTATGCTATATAACTGACAAAGTCCATGAAGTGTCTTTGAGGAGTACCTTGGATTATGCCGAACAAAAACAAAGTCTCAGAAGTGTCTCTGAAGTCCCTCATTTTTTGTTATGAAATTGACAAAGTCCATGAAGTGTCTTTGAGGAGTCCCTTGGCTACTGCCTTTTTCTAATGAAGTACCTTCGAAGTGTGTCAGTATTTTTCTCTGTTGTTGAAGTGCCTTTTCAGTGTACTCTTCAGAGGCACTTCTAGGCACACTTCACATGAAGTGTGACACTTCTGGACAGTAAGGGTGTTTTATATCAAAAAAGATAAATCCCTGCAGTGTCTCTCTATTCTATATGAAAAAGTTTAAGTCCTGGCAGTGTCTCTGCAGTGTGTCTCTGTTTTATATCAAAAAAGTCCCTGCAGTGTGCTTGCAGTGTCTCTCTACTTTATATGAAAAAGTTAAAGTCCTTGCAGTGTCTCTGCAGTATGCTTGTAATTTTCCAAATGTTCTGCAGTGTTCCTGCAGTGTACCATTGAAGGCTACACTCTGGCAGTGCAGTGTCTCTGCAGTGTATCTATAATTTCGCTTACCTCGCAGTGTCTTTGAGGGGTACTCCCCAAAGACACTGCAAGCACACTGCATCTTGCAGTGTACACTGCAAAGCAGTAAGGGTTAGGTCCACACTGCTATGGCAGCTATACAAAGTAAGGGAGTTTGACATACCCTGATGACCTGATGGTCGTGACAATAACCGTCTGGGCTGCCCTCTTCGTCTCCTGATGACCTGGTCGGGGGTGACACTCCCCTGCTCCGTCTCAGCTTCTCTCTTCTCCTGATCACTTGATGATTGTTGACAACCCCCTGCTCCATATGGGCAATTCCAGCGTGACTCGGGTTACATTCCTGGCCCCAAGAGCAAGTTCAATTTGCTCAGATTTTAATATAAATGACATGTAATAACCCACATTCAGCAGTTATTTACTTCAGGGTGAGACCTAACCAATTACACAACCAGTTGATTGTCTACGTTCAAATTGTAACTTTTATGTACAAAAACAAGAGCGTGACACTCTCCTGCTCCGTCTCGGCTTCTCTCTTCTCCTGATGACGTCATGGTTGTTGACAAACCCCTGCTCCATTTGGGCTTACTCTTCTCCTGCTTCCTGATCCTCTCCACTGTCATATGGTTATATCTCCCTTCCTCTTTATTTAGTCCTCAAGGATTTGAACCAGGAGGCAATTCCTCACGGCGATTCCCTTTTAGAACAGTTTTTCTTTATCCATTACACCATATATCAGTAAGGTCAGTTTTCAGCGCAAAAAAAAATGTATCATATGAAGCGCGTGTCGGTAGACGTTGAGAACACCATATTTAACCTTCACTGGCGCGCCGGGGGACTTCACCACTGCCAAGTCCATCTTAATGTTGTAGTCCTCACTATGCCGGGCCAATCCATGTAGCCGCATCGGTTGTAGGTACGTCCGTTTGGTTTCACTTGTACGTACACGCCATTACTGGACAGAGTTTTAGCTGTCCGCAGGATGGTCGTCTTGCCGACTTTTGTTCGGTGTCTTTTTTCCTTTCGTTAACTGCTCTTTGTCCACTTCTCTAATTATTCTGCGGGTTCTTGGACTGGCAAAGCTGGAAATGTCGCATTTTCCCCTGGGTGACCCCCAAACAGTCCTTCATTGGACATTTCCACTTTGGTTGATTCAATCTCGATGGCCGGATTCTGAGTGATGGAAACAGTTTCTGAACTTTTTCCGGCACCACTTTCCCCAGCTTGCGAACGAGAGATCCAATGATGTTTAATACTTACGGTATGTTCTTCATCGGTCAGGGAAAATGTGGCCGGCTGGGTGTTTGCGGTCTTGTGCTCGGCCACATAAATGGTGTAAAAGATTTCCCCCTTGTGCGAGACCTCCATCCTGTGAATAGATTTAAATGGTTGAATTATTACCAAACACAAAAGTGTGGGATACATTTATATCCTATCCAGGTTACAGAAAACTGTTGAATAACATAACTGATCTCCAGCAAAAAATATAATATATATTAAATTTTACTAATAAAAATAAGATTATATATAAAGTATTATTTAGTCACTTGCACGTCGAGCCAATCGGACACTTTAAAAAGGTGCGTAATTGGTTATTCCATTGCTGATACTAGTGTAAGTCAATGGTGGTGGAACCGTGTGCGTAAGTGTTCACTCTGCGTTGAAGCTGTAGAATAATACAACTCGGTATCTCGTTATAGCCCATGCGTCTTGACAAGATGGATATCCATCCGCTGAGTTGACGAGTCACATCCTAATATCGGACAAACACTGACGGGTCGAGGCTTGGTCAGCGTGGGAGCGCTCTCTCGTTTCACCTCTTGTAAAATACTTGCTGCTTTGATGATGCGCTCGGCCTCCTCTGAGGGTATATCCCGGTGGCATAGGTGGAAATGTCGCATCTTAGCCTGCGTTACCGCTCCTCGACATCCTTCTACCGGGCATTTCCATTTAGCAGTTTTGGCCGACCAGATTCTGGCCGATGGGAACATTTTTCTGCTTGGTCTCTCTTCTGCTACGCCGTTGGGCACATCTACTTCATCGCCGACATTCACCTCCTTTGGTAGACCAAATATGATAAGGTATGGATACGAAGAGTTCAGTCTTGTTTTCCTTAGATGTACAAATGTCGTGAGATAATGACTTGACTTTTTGACTGTGATCTCTAATGCGACGTTAAACCCTCTCTCTCTCTCTCTCTCTCTCTCTCTCTCTCTCTCTCTCTCTCTCTGTATGATCTCTATGCCTCCGATATCGACCATTACGGAGTTTCCTTCGCTTGACTTTTTGACTGAGAGAGACGCCTCCATCTGTGACGAATGTGTAACATTTTCATCTGATTGGGTTCCTAGGAAAAGCACACATTATCTTAAAATTTCTCAGAATACGTAAAGAAGATTAATAGATACTCGAAATTAGTATATAAACATGTGTGCATCGAGTTTTACATATATATGATAACATGTACTGCGTACCTCCTCCTCGCCATCTTATAATACTGTTGTATGTCAAAATGCCATTAATACAATATCAATAAATCTATTTTAGCTATATCACCATAGCTTTGATAGTTATCCGCACTTATTTCGTTCAATTAAATTATAATTCCTATCCTTATGATTATGTATTGAAATGACATTATTAATATAGCCAGAATATATCCTCAATGAATGAGTGAAAATTACTACTTAATGCAGGTGACTTGACTTCAATTTATTTCCACTATCCCGACGCCTTACGAAGCACCGGTATTTTTCCGGCACGTCGAAACGAGGAGGGGTGATGGGCGTCGTTTTCTTCTCTTCGGCCAAATGTAGCATAGAATAATACAACTCGGTATCTCGTTCTAGCCCATGCGTCTTGACAAGATGGATATCCATCCGCTGAGTTGACGAGTCGCATCCTAATATCGGACACACACTGACGGGTCGACGCTTGGTCAGCGTGGGAGCGCTCTCTCGTTTCACCTCTTGTAAAATACTTGCTGCTTTGATGATGCGCTCGGCCTCATCTGAGGGTATATCCCGGTGGCATAGGTGGAAATGTCGCATCTTAGCCTGCGTTACCGCTCCTCGACATCCTTCTACCGGGCATTTCCATTTAGCAGTTTTGGCCGACCAGATTCTGGCCGATGGGAACATTTTTCTGCTTGGTCTCTCTTCTGCTACGCTGTTGGGCACATCTACTTCATCGCCGACATTCACCTCCTTTGGTAGACCAAATATGATTTGATAAGGTATGGATACGAAGAGTTCAGTCTTGTTTTCCTTAGATGTACAAATGTCGTGAGATAATGACTTGACTTTTTGACTGTGATCTCTAATGCGACGTTAAACCTTATCTCTCTCTCTCTCTCTCTCTCTCTCTCTCTCTCTCTCTGTATGATCTCTATGCCTCCGATATCGACCATTACGGAGTTTCCTTCGCTTGACTTTTTGACAGAGAGACGCCTCCATCTGTGACGAATGTGTAACATTTTCATCTGATTGGGTTCCTAGGAAAAGCACACATTATCTTAAAATTTCTCAGAATACGTAAAGAAGATTAACCCTTTCGTACTTATACCGGCCAAAACCGGCCGGCATCATATATACCCATAACGGCCGAAACCGGCTGCAATTCACCACCACGCAAAAAAATCGCCGCACAGTAAAATGTTCGTCAAGTGAGAGGTCGTCGGTAGTCCACATCGTTGGACAAGGAAATAGTCGACAATATACGTTCAAATTTTATTGTAAATCATGCAATAAACGTATAACAAGTTTATTTTATTGAAGACGTACCTTCCTTGTGATGAAAATTGAGAAAATCGGCGAAGAATTTGCCGTTTTTTGACCATTTTCAATGCTATCGAAATCCCATTTCCCGCGGTAGAATGTTGGAGATATTGGTTTCATTTTAAAGGTCATTTCCGGGTCTTTCGACCTGTGACGAGTGATTTGATTGGATAGGATTGAATAACGAAGGATTTGATTGGATAGAGATGTGATCATTCTTTGATAGCGTGACCAAATTGACCTCGAGCCGACCTCGACCGGGCTCTGTTAGTATCGCGAAGCCGATTAGTTGAGACGTGTGAGACAATGGCAGCGATTGGCCGGCCGCCTGTCTGCGTGTCCGTCTTCAGTGCCGGTTGAATTTCTCGCCAAAGAAAATGGCTTCGTTGAAACTTTAGCGAGCCGACTGTTGGATTTACAATGGAAATAAAGGGTTTCTCGGATTTATATGTCGGATTAAAACCCACACGGACGATGCACTGGTATTTTAGCACGATCGTCCGGTTGAATTGGGCGAATCGTGAAGAGATTTTTTATGGAAACTATCATTTGGCTGGGACATACACTCACGGTAATGTTGTCGAAATCAGAGATTTTTTTGTTGTTTATTTTATTTTCTCGCCTGGTCTGGTTTTATTTTAGACACAAATGGGCAGATATTTTGAAGGACAGATTAATTAAAGTATGGGCTTTCTGAAAATATATATATTTAGCGGGGTTTCAATCAAGCTACATGCAAATATATTGCTTCAAAAAAAGACTGTCTATAACAAAATCCTCTCGCATGCATTTATCCGAACATACAAGGCTGACAAACGAGACTATCAGCAAGTAGCAAAGAGTTAATAGATACTCGAAATTAGTATATAAACATGTGTGCATCGAGTTTTACATATATATGATAACATGTACTGCGTACCTCCTCCTCGCCATCTTATAATACTGTTGTATGTCAAAATGCCATTAATACAATATCAAATCTATTTTAGCTATATC
>JAVTVY010020381.1:0-76876 GCA_036873755.1 Hanleya hanleyi
ATCAGCGTTTGATTCATACCCCGTCTCTACGGTTTGGGCGACAACTTCACACCAAAGAGGCACCCAGGAGGGTCAAACCCAGTGAAGATGAGCCCGTAGAGACGAATGCAGAGAGCCCGACTATACCCACAGTTCAGAAGAGCCTAGATATCCAGCCAGTCCCTAGCATTACTGTTGCCAGTCATACGCCTGACGACATCCAACATTTTCTGGAAGATGCAGTGGATGTTCCTAGCGATCTGTTACAGGACGTCCATCCAGTGAGTGACAGCTATCGGCGCCAATGGTCCATGATACGGCACGTTTTCTACCGTGATCGCCCCATTCCAGATATCTACAATTTCCCACTGACCGACCTCACCCGTCTACGCAGCTTCGTGAAAGCCATCTTCAATGACCAAGCTACGGTCTTCAAATTGAATGTCGCTTTCGGGTACATCTTACGTCACAAAGAGACGGATCAGTTACGGTATTATTATGCCAGTAATAACAGCCATGTGTTTGACTAGCCGTTCACCATCATTAACCGGGAGTCGCTAGAGACGATGCTGGAGAAACTGGACACCGTGGATCCATTGAGATGGGCACATCGTCAACGCCCCATCACACAATGGGTCACCAATGCTACGTTCTTTGTTACCAAGCTGACCGACCACTCCAATCGGCTGAATGCGTCACCCTTGCACTGATGCGATCGTTGACTTGAGCTCAGTAAACACTTGTACCTAATGTGACGGTGCGTTAAATAATAAAACATGGTGTTTGATATTTCAATTTGTTTTGCTATGAACATACTAAACATACCCAGGGCGGCTCCCCCAGCCTGGGTATGATGTAGCATTGGGGATAATAAACTGTATAAACATTGCTGAACTTGTTGTTATTCACGACAACCGCTTTCCGCTATACTTGGATGAAATATATACCCCGATGTGATATAGTGCCCTTGCACACTTCCGGATAACCCGCGCACGCGCGCACTCGGCCGGATAACCCGCGCGCGCGCTCGTGTGGCCGGATAACGTGCGCGCGCTGCGGCCGGGCCGGGCCGGGGAAAACCCGGATGTTGAAGAGGTTCCAGATGTTGAAAAGAACCCGGATGTTGATGAGGTCCCGGATGTTCTAGTACATGCATTCCATACGTCTAAGGAAAAAAATAGAACTCGTCTGTGTACGGAGGTCATTCTGAAAACCGGAAGTGACGTCACACACCACCCACCAAACCACGTGACCTGCGCAGCAGAATGTTGAACACGAACGACACACTAGTTCAGGCGAAACCCCCCTCACATATGCTTCACCTTGATACCTCACTCGATCCAACCGGCCCACTAGTGGCCCACCTAGATCCCAACACGTCTATTTCCATACGCTTTTCCCACAATTCCCTGTCTGCGCATGCGCAGAACGTCGAACACGAACGACACACTAGGCCAGTCGGATGCTCCTTCACGAATGCTTCACATTGATACCTCACTCGACTCCATCGGACCATTAGTGGCCCACCTAGACCCCAAAACGTATATTTCCATACCCTTTCTCTACCGCGCATGCGCAGAATGACGTCAGTTCCACGTCACACCCAGCCTGTTGGATACTCCCTCACGTATGCTTTACATTGATACCTCACTTGACCAAATCGGTCCATTAGCGGTCCCTACAGATTGCCGAACATTCTCATGAAAACCCAAGGTTTTGGGACTACTTTTGGTCCGCGGAGGCAGACCGCATCACCGCCAGACCGCTTCACCGCGGAGGAATACATGCCCCCAAGGTCACGCCCCATTCACCCAGACCGGAAGTGACGTCATACACTCGCGCAGAACACTCCTGCGCACACCGCCACATGACCGCCACATTTTTTTTCTGCGCATTTGACAATAGAATTCAAGCCAAAAATTTGGATTAATTCATCAGATGTGTAGTTGGACACATTTTGCCCGATTTCTAGCCTTTCATTTCTGTACAAAATCCGAGATTTAAACGTTTATTTCTCGAAAAGTATCCATGCTATGCTTTTGAAATTTGGCATGCTTGTTACTTATAAGGTGATCTAGTAAACCTTATCTCACTTTTTGTAAGTTCGGATTAGTTTTTTAATTATACAACTTTTAAGACAAACGACCGTAAAATATTACGTTTTTTTCAATTTATTTTAGTAAAATAGCTGTAAAAACAAAACCAGGCAAAAATTAAAAAAAGTGAGATAAAGTTTACTAGTTCGAATTGTCTCCAATCAAGGTATACCATCAAAGTTGAAACAAGACCAACATTTTTCACGAAATTTCAATTGAAAAATGGACGCTATTGTTTTCGTTTTAATTTTTTAAAATTGGAATATTTTCTACACAGTAGCAGCGTCGGTTATACAAATCATATAGTTGGAATCCCTACGATGTACGCTTTCATAAAATATATAGTTTATTATGGTTATCTTGTATATTTATTGATACAGAACACAAATTGTCAGGGGGGTGCAAAAACTGCCTCTAAGGGGATAGCTATCCTTAATCAAGTATGTGGCATATGTTTAGTATAACACAGTACATGCACATTCAATCATTACATGTACATTATTTACACGAGCGAGAAGGAAAGAACATGCCTGCACATTATAGCTTTCCAGCGAGAATCAACCAACAGCCCCAAGTTTACTCCACAAAAAAAGTCCATAGGTCCAGTTCGTTTTTCCATGACATTTCATGCTATGCATATAACATAGAAATGACTGGGACGTTTTCAAGGTATGGTTGATCTCTAAGGTCAAAGGCCAGTTGACTGCCGGAGATGACCGGAGATTACCAGGTTTACTCGGAGATTACCAGACATTCCCGGAGATCTCCGAGTTCTTTATGCACCCACGATCCCACAATGCACCTCCGACGTCATGCTGACTTCTCGCCACAAACTCGCCACGGCCATTGTTGGCAGAGCTTCACTAAGAAAAAGCTTCATTAAGAAAATGTATTTGTTTTATTAAAGCAGTGCTTGTTAAGGCTGAAAATGTAGGATAGACTTATAAACGTGTGTATTGTGGAAGACACCCTACTTGAAATAAATGGCGTTCAAGATTGGGGTAAGTCAATGTCCATAATTGAATGATTGTGCAAGGATCAGCTGTGAGCTGGAATGTTATAAAAGTAATGTGACGTATGACTGAAACGGGTTTTGTGACGAAGTTTTATGAAAATGAAGGTAAACATATCTGATTATAACATTGATATACGTGTAAGGCTTTATAGCTAATTCGCAAATTCATTTCCGTTAATATTGCACTGGCCGGGTACCCATTCAAAGTATACATTGGCATTTTGCTAATATACAGTGGTAATAAAATGTTTTCTTGCATGCATTGTAGAACAACGCGACTATGGAAACTTATGCATAGCGAACAAGCACCGAGAGAAGTGATAAAAATAACGGTTTGTCCGGGTCCACAGTCCAACGTTATAATGACGCTGAGTATATGTCTATTTAAGTTTTTCTAAACAGTTTCTTCCCCGAACTGCTAAATTGCAGTCTTAAGAGAATATCATTTGTAGCATATTGTACACATTCACATGTTCATCTTGTACCCGATTATTTGTGTGTAGGAAAAGCAAACATTAATGTATATATTTCGTACACATCACTTGTAAAATGTTATGTGATATATATGAGAGACGTCTCACGACTGTCATCTGATTTATGTCACAATCAAAGCGTGACTGAGATACACCATTCTCTAGATAACGACTTTAGAACTATTATTATGGATTCAGAATATTGATCAGCGATACGGATTTTATATTTTGGAACATCATGATGTCTTGTCGGCATCATTGAAAACTGTTGACCGCTTCTCTCTTGCAGGAAACAAGCCTATGTTTATGTATACTATGATTGTTTTTTTTTTTAATTTGGTGCTAATACTGTTATATGGAATATGGAATACGTCTTTGGATTATGGACGCGGATATTCTCTAATGGACGACGGCTGGATTATGAATGACGGACTAGACGCTTGTAATTGTATGGATAGTCTTCAGGGGCAATCTGAAGTTGAATCTTGGAAACGTTTTCATTAAGGTTATATGTGTGGACCCTTTACGTGAAACACCAGGAGCCATGTAGTATGGCTGGCGGAATGTTGCAATATTCTATGACAAAAAAATAAAATAATTCTCCTTTCTTTGAAGATAATAATCCTGTCTCTGAATGCAAAATTTCATGCACCTAGCGATATTCAATGAAAATAAATAGTTTAACACAATATATATTCAATTCTTTGAATATAATATTCAATACTTTGAATATAATATTCAATACTTTGAATATAATATTCAGTTCTTTGAATATAATGTTCAATTCTTTGAATATAATATTCAATACTTTGAATATAATATTCAGTTCTTTGAATATAATGTTCAATTCTTTGAATATAATGTTCAATTCTTTGAATATAATATTCAATTCTTTGAATGGAGTATTCAATTCTTTGAATGGAGTATTCAATGTTCGGATTTTATATTCAATTCTCATTGGTCGACAACGGTCACGTGCCGTTGGGATACAAACACAAATCCTTTTGCACTGATGAAGGAAAAGGAAAATTATTTTTATTTTCGAAGACCGAAAATATAAATAAAATTCCTTTTTCACTGAAAGGAAAATTATTCTCTTTTCCAAATCCGGAAAAATAAATAAAATATCTTTTTCACAAGTTTTGAGAGAAAAAAGGGGAAATATTCTGTTTTCCTGAGAGTGAAAATATAAAGAAAACGCATGTCCCTTCCACGGCTCCGTATTTCACTGACGTAAATAAAAAAGGATTTTTTTTTTTTTTTTCGAAGACCGAAAATATAAATAAAATTCCTTTTTCACTGAAAGGAAAATTATTCTCTTTTCCAAGCCGAAAAAATAAATAAAATTTCTTTTTCACAAGTTTTGAAAGAAAAACGAAAAAAATTCTGTTTTCCTAAGGGTGAAAATATAAATAAAACGCATGTCCCTTCCACGGCTCTGTAAGAGTATGAGGATACTCTTGAGGGCTATATATTATTTAGCTACGGTACAATGTGAATGATGTGGAAGTTTACCCCTGATATTCGCGTTTATTCTTATTTGACGTGTACAATTTTAGGTTACATGAATCAAAATACTGTTAGCATATAGAAAACATTCTTAGAATACGTTGTTTAATTCAAGGTTGACTATTTTCAGACGTTTTTTGGTTCGAAGACTCGACCCCAAGCTCGACCGATCAGCCGAAGAGTTGGCGATCAGACTCTAGCACTGTACGGTCTTTTCACTTATCATTTCGAGCAGAAGTCATGATGATTCCGAATATTTCAAAATATTTGACGCGTCTTCAGCCGTTTTCATTATCACTTTATCACTTTTGTCGTATTTGATTAGCCACTTTTAGACCCACTTTATCTCGCAACTTTCCCGAGTTAAAAAGCTGCTCGTAGAAATAAATTCGTTATCCTGTCTCTGCTCGTTTGATACTGAATTTTATCCTGTTTCCTGGCGGCTTCGCGGTCGTGTGGCATTTTCTCCAGGAAACAGGATAAAATTCAGTATCAAACGAGCAGGGACAGGATAACTTATAATGTCATTGGTCAAGTAAAAGCTATCTCATCATTTCCTTTGAACATGTAAATATTATTGTTTGCAATGATTGAATAGTATATTCAATGATTGAATAGTAATATTCAGTGAGTGAATACTTATTTTCAATCATTGAATACTTATTTTCAATCATTGAATACTTATATTCAATCATTGAATAATCATATTCAATCATTGAATAATTATATTCAATCATTGAATATAAGTATTCAATCATTGAATGTAAGTATTCAATCATTGAATATAAGTATTCAATCAATGAATAGTTATATTCAATGATTGAATACTTAGTTTCAATGCTATATATACTATATATCGGTTGAATTGAAAATATAAAATATTCGAAAAATTGAACGAATTGCTCGATTTTTGAATGTATAAAATGATTAATAGGATAAAAACGTGAAAAATTGAATATTGCAACAGATCGCCTGCCATAATGTAGTCTCATAATTACACATTGGCGAGCTTGCAAGGAATAAAAACAAGACCAGAGAGACGATAGATACGCAGGCGAAGAAATACATGGTATTCAAAAAAAATTTGGTAGTGTTTTAGAGTATTATTTTGATGAATTTATGTTTGCTGTTTTTGTATTTATGGAATTGGTTATTTTCAGTGATGGTGCATGTGTATTAAAATGAGTAATTATTTTGAACTGCTAGATAGATTTTCTCTCACTTGTTTCATTAAGGTTGATTTGAATAATTACCTAACGTATTGCTAGCATGTTGTAGAGAGTTATGTTTGACTACTTTAGGCTGCAAAGTTTTTGACTACTTGTGCACTGGAGTTATATAAAATAACATAGTGGTATATTTAGAATTTTCAGTTTTGCTTGTTTGTATAATCGATTATGAAGTGACACTGCTGTTGCTAAATTTGCTAAATCTCTACAGAGATCAATCTTTAACTTTTCGGTGCGTAGGATATGAAAAAAGAGATGTGATATATTAGAGTCGTCTTACAGCATTCATCTGATTTGCAATAGCCCGACCGTCTTCATCAGTGTCAGTTCATGGATCAATTGTGCTGTGGTAGGAGAGATTGGGGTACACTCGGACATTTTTCGCCTTTTTGCAAAAATCTCTGCTATTATTGCCCTGTAGAGTAGCCTTCTAGGCTCTAATTATAACTAATACTTAGTATGACATAATCATACAAAAAATTCTCAGATATTTGTTATACTTTTCTCCGGAAAAAAAAGTTTGCCCCGGATATGGGTGCACTTGGACACCCACTGGGGTGGGATGGGGTGGCACAATAATCAAAATACATTTATATCAAGTATATACTGATATGTTTCATAGGAGTTTAGAAGATTCAACAGTGATAGTTAAGTTAGTTGCAATTTTAGACCCCTGCTTTACACAAAATAATTCTCAGAGGCCAAATTTGAGGAAGACAATATTTTGTGTGATTCTCGTGCCAAGGAAAACATTTGATTTTGAAAGTGTTAGTGAAACTCATCACATCCGTTAGGATTAGCCATTACTACTATCTGGGAAACAACATAATGCACTTTGATAGCATTTTATGATGAAAGTAAATTTTACCATTTGATTACTACTGTCCCAGTGTGCCCCGGCAAAAGTGTCCCAGTCTGCCCCGGGTGCATGATATATTCTTGAAAAAAAACCCCTAATACCTACATCTGAGATAATAAATCGATATAATTAAACTGTACCTTTGTCCATCCTCTCTCAGCAGTAACACAGCAGCAATGAAATACGGCTGAAAACTTGATATAACAAAATATCATTCTCAGTCCTAAAAATTGACATGGACGGATAAAAACATTTTGATCCCCCTAATTTTGTACCAATGATATTTTTCACTTGTAATCAATATAGAAGTTGTTTGGGGGTGGTGGCTTTCTGCTGATAATAATGTAAGGTGCTTCCTATCCTTGACATAGGAGCTAGACGGCTTATCTCACTGTGCCCCGTGTCCCACTGTACCCCAATCTCCCTGTATTGTAAACTTAGGTGTTAACTTATTGAACGTCTAAATTGTAGCACTTATTGAAGGCGTAATTGTGTTGAAATTGTTAACTTCAATGTTCAGTTTCGAACCTTAGCATTCAAACCATTAACGCAGGTATTCAAATGCAGAACGCAATATTGAACAATTTTAACACACGTGTTGAAGCTACGAACAGTTATGTTAGTCTCGAATGCTATTCTTCAAACTTTGAATACGCGTGTTGAACTTGTTCAATAATGCGTTCTGCATTTGAATACCTGTGTTAATCGTTTGAATTGTAAAGTTCAAAATTGAACATGGAAGTTAACAATTTGAACACAATTACGCATTCAATAAGTGTTACACCTCAGTTTACAGTGTAGTAATTACATATCTGGTAATTACATGTATCTGTCAGAATTCACACACTGTGTATGATAATTTTGGCCACATTGACTGTTTACAAAAATTAAACACTATAGGCAGTAGGCCTACTCAGAAAATTACAGGCGAAGCTCACAGTGGGTCACGCCTCATTGCACAAAGTCAATCTATTGTTCCAGATTTATACTGGAAACCCCCGATTAAAGCAAACAGACTTCAGTATTGAACATCCATGGCATCTGCCGCAATTTTTCATCAAAACTCACTTTAAAGATTCTCACCTATAAACGTAAACAAAGAGAAAAACTATGCTGATAGGGAAGTGTTTAATGTTTAATTGAATTTCATCTTGTCGTTTTGAATGCAGCTTACAAGGTCATATTAACGATAGGCTAGGCCAACATACAGGCAAATAAATGACGGGTAATAGGAAAGGTTCATTAAGTTACATTTTTAAGCAGCGAGGATTTTCCGTACCGACTACTGCTGGTGGTCACAAGTATAATTCAGAGTACGTTTTGAAGCCATGGATTTTGGTAACGGTAATGTGAATGGGGTAAAAAACATTTCGCTGGGTTTATGGTAATCAGGTTATCTCGCCGAGGTCGTGTATCCAGACATGTCCTGTTCCACTTTCGTAGTAGTCATACGTCAGAGTTAAAACGGTATTGGTAGTGCTGGTGAGGTCTTAATCTTATTCGGCAATGGCGTCGTAGTAGTAGTAGTTGTTGTTGTTGTAATGGCGGCCTCAGGATCCTCTTCAGGGGGACCTGTGAAAGAGACCAACAAGAAACTAGAACTGTTGATAATATTACTGAGATCTCATGTACTTGTAGTATGGATTTGGAGAGCTATGATATCTGTGGTGTTCTATTTCGGCCATTTTTGCGTCGCGCGTCGCAGACGACGGGAAGGACGACGTCGCCCATGACGCCGCCCGCGACGTCGCCCTTTTCGTCGCGCGTCCCGTCGCGTTCTTATAATGTTCAGAGATACGACGCGACGTCACCCTTTTCAAACGCGACGTCGCCCACGACGTCGCGCGTCGCGTGTCTCTTTTATCAACGCGACCCGATGGGCGAAGCCGCCCACGACGTCGCCCGCGACGTCGCGCGTCGCGTGGCGTTCTCATAATGTTAAGGAAGTAGTCCATAGTTTCGGATTATTGGTCTCCCCTCAAAAATTTTAATACAGCAGAGCGCCCGGGTCTGACCACACGATAATTATCCTTCCCTTTTTGGTAACCAGTATTTACAGTACCAAGCTTCTGGGAACTACCATTCCTTCAAAATGACATATGCGGATGGGTGGCTCGGTTGAGCTATATGGCGAGTCGGGCCGCGAAGTCAACCTTCCTCAGCCTGAGTTTCGTACGTTTTCCAGGTGTTTAAATATAGGGTTATGTTACATATGGAATATGTGAAAAAACCCGGCCTGGTCGACCCCATATTTTGAATAGCTTTTTTATCTCGCCTCGAGACGGGGAATACTGAGACGAAATCTTATTGAAATCGATTGTCAAGATTTTTCCAAGAAATGAACGAAATATGGCGTATTTTGGGTCATTTTAATAGATTTCCCAGGAAATATGGAGTACGTTCCGAGGGAAGAAAATTTATCCCGGGTTGAATTTGCATAACTGGCTTGTATGTTGAATTAATGGTATGAGCATTCCATATACATTTATCGGGGGTTTCTGGATGGTTTGGCAACTCAGAAAGACGGAAGGGCTATACCAAGGGTCTATTTACAGCAACGAGCGGTCTACTGTGGATTGCACCATAATAGATAGAACGCGACTCGACGTCGCCCTTCCCGTCGCGCGTCGCGTCGCTCTTCGCGTCGCCTTCCGGTATTTTAGGACAAAGTCGAGCTGCGCATGCTTAGGGAGCAGCTATTGCGATGTGGATCGTATGATGAGGCCGCCATTTCATGAATGAGCTCTGTCACTATCGATGAAGGTAATGTCGGCATAAATGAATAATGCTTATCCTGCATTATCGTATAGCTTTTAAATGGTGTTATATTAGTCCATGCTAATATAACACCATTTGAAAGCTATACGATAATGCAGGATAAAGCGTTATTTCAGGCCTTCAAGTCCTTCCTATATTTCCTATATTTTCCTATATTTTACTCAAAACCTTCTATATTTCCTATATTTTGACTTTTTCTCATGAAAACTCTCATCAATGCTCTAGTAATGAGTCAAACTGACATGAGGAAATTAATTTCAAAAAATTTGTTTCGCCTCCCTTCGCTCGGCAATATGAAAACATTTAAATCTCTCCATGCTGAATCAAACAACAGAACAGGTCACCTGAAAGACCATCACTATGACCGCATTCAGTGAAAGTAATTTGATTAAGCACCAGAAAACTACCAAGTTTGGAACATTCAATGTAGTACAGACCTAGGTCTTACACTCCTTTATATCCTATATTTTCCTATATTTTATTCAGAAAATTCCTATATTTCTCCTATATTTTTGCAAATTTCCTCCTATATTCTCTCCTATATTTTCCCTGTGAGCTACGTGCAGGCCTTTTATTCATTTACGCCGACATTACCTTTATCGATAGCGGCAGAGATCATTCATGAAATGGCGGCCTCACCATACGATCCACATCGCAAAAGCTGCTCCCTAAGCATGCGCAGCTCGATTTTGTCCTAAAATACGGGAAGGCGACGCGAAAGGCGACGCGACGCGCGATGGGAAGGGCGACATAGTGGGCGACGTCACGTTTAAAAAGGGCGACGTCGCGTCACTTTCTATCCCTTAACATTATAAGAACGCGCGGTGCGACGGAAAGGCCGACGTCGCGGACGATGTCGTGGGTGACGTCGTCCTTCCCGTCGCCTGCGACGTGCGACGCAAAAATGGTTGAAATAGAACACCATAGATATCACCATTGCGCTTCGATTGATGTACGGCCGCACTGCCATGATCTAGTGGCTAGAGCGTCCGCTTCGCGAACGTCACGTCCTGGGATCGATCCAGGGTCGAACCATACATACACCTCCCCCCCCACTCCTCCAAAAGGAATTAGTTGCTTCGTCACTTTGCGCTCAGTATTACCAGGATTGATGAAGGACTGGTTGACCCAGTGTCATGATAATGTGTCATATATGCCGATGGTATGGTGCTCCAGTAAGGCGGCATTGGGTCCGTTCTGTCGTATGTAGATTCACCGTTGGTATATGAATACAAATGATTGAAAGCGAAGATGAATCCAATTCACTCACTGATCGACCCCTATCTCGCGGTTCACCGATATGATTCGACGAGAATTTAACTCATAAATAATACAATACGAAGCTGCGCATCTGAAAACCCTTCGGCTCCGGGCGCCAGACATTCATAATGTATTCAGTTTGAACCATACTACTGTGAAGACGTCAGGAACACCAAGCAGTCAAGTGACAAATATACAGATTATCAAAACTATCCCTTTCTGGACAGTAATATTCCAGTGGGACCTGCATATGGCGTATACATATCACGCCTAGTAGCATTTGCTAGATCCTGTGTTATATGTGACGATTTTAATCAACGTCAAATAACATTGTTGCAGAAACTTATAAAACAGGGCTACACCACCAAGCGCCTCCACTCAAAGTTTCTCAAATTTGGCGATACATATCGCATGCTGATAGCAAAATACGAGCGTAGCGTGCAAGATCTATGGCGGTACGTTTCGTAACTTGTGTCTAATTCCGCTTAACCCGAGGCTAGGGGCCGTATGAACCCATGTACTTCAAGATCCTCATGGTACTCATATGAACAGTCACAATCAAAGCGTGACTGAGATACATCATTATTTAGATGACGACTTTACAACGAATATTATGGATTAGGAATACTGATCAGCGATACGGATTTGATATTTTTGGAACATCATGATGTCTTGCCGGCATCATTGAAAAATGTTGACCGCTTCTCTCTTGCAGGAAACAAGCCTATGTTTATGTATACTATGATTGTCTTTTTTAATTTGGTGCTAATACTGTTATATGGAATATGGAATAGGTCTTTGGATTATCAGAGATCCAATCAGAGAAAACGGCTCTGTCATTCATTTTTAGTCTCTTGATGTATTGATGATTTATACAAAGTCTTGTATCAAAGTTTTCCACCTAATCAAGGAAACTGGTTGTCATTAATTTTAAGTGTCCTGGTGTATCGATGATTTATAGTTTCACATGAAGCACTAAAACAGTATCAGATATAGATCATTAATGATTTTGCATAAATTAAAAATTGTCGCCAACAATTCCGATCAATCAGAGAAACCAGTTCATTGTGCACTGTCCTACTGCCACCGATAGAGTCCACAAACTACGTGAAATGTTGTAAGCTGGTATGAAATGCAAATATAGACCTTGCGTTATAATATCCTAAGATCGCGCACAAGCCTTTGTCGTCTTGAGGACCGACACTTCTACATTGGCGAGCTTACCAGGATAGAAAAAATTCCCGGAGACGAGAACATTAGTGAACAACAGCATCTGAAAATTTCCAAGTCTAAGTTTTCCAGCTTCTTTGGCGCTATACCGGTGGTGGTAGCTTCGAATTCCATCACGAGGACGGCCCAATGACGGACTGGCATATTTCGACGACCTTCTGGCAGTTTCTTCATCGTTTGACGACACAGGACCCTCCTTCCTTTTTGCACCTGCTGAGGTATTGCAGACAGTAAGTCGCCCAGACGGTGACTGACGAACACGTTTGGTGCCCTTGTGTGTTGGCCACTGTGAAATGTGCGATCCTGTTTCACTTCTCATGTGAGTTCTTCTTAAACTGCCTCATAATTCTGATTCGACGGAATTCCAAACTGATGTCCACAACTGCACAGAGACGATATGCCAATGATGTGAACGACCCAAACACCGTTCCTTCCTATAACAGCGACATGCTTCTCCTATTCCTTGGTGATGTGGCAGCGTGTGCCAGAAACCTCTGGAACGAGTCCATTCCGTGGATACAGTATCTACAGGTACAGTTTGATTCGTTTCGCTTAACAGAGCCTTATGGCTAGTGATTGAACATAAATGTGTTGTGATATCTGCCCTGCCGGGACTTCCCCGAACTTTCTGCTTGATGTTGTGACTTTTCCATTGATTGACAATAGTGCGTGTGATGAACGGTTTGCAGTTTGTAGAAATGGAACATGCCCTAACGAACTCTGAGACGTCGTATGATCCTAACTTTCTTGGAACATTCTTGACTGACTCCTCAGACAGGTTGGTAACATGTATTGACGTGAGATTAAACCTTAATTATCTCTCTCTCTCTTGAACAATCATCTTATGTGTGCCATGGTAACGCCTTATATGAACTGTTGGCAACTTCCGTATATTGTGCGCGTTTTGTTTCGTTTATTACCGATAATACTGCATGCCCAGTGAAGTTGATAAATCAATGATAAAACTGGTAGATTGCATGAACTTTATGACTGGTAAATTTAGTAATTTGAAGATTGGTAAATCCAGCCTTTGATGAGAACATTGTGATGTGGTTCCACAGTGATTTGTGATCTGTTTTTATTAGGATTTTTATCGTGATCGGTTTCCATAATAGCCAGTGTAGGTGGTAAGCTAAACCCTTAACGCATTTGAGCTAACTGAAACTAACGTTATCGCGTATATTGATAGGCCCTTGATACAGTGAATACATGCACGTATTGGTTATTATAGCATATAAATGCTTGGTATAGGCTATGGGAGCCTAGTTGATGTCGGCTGCGGAGCCCTAACAATCCCCGTTCAGGCCGTACGTGCCTGGTTATTTGTTTTTATTTTGTTTTTGTATTATCCTGAATTTTTATTATTATTGCTTGGATTCTCATATATGTCTAAGACATTGGATGACAAATTGGTTCCAATTAGCACGTATTGACAACTTCCTTAGGTGCAGTACATATTGTGTCCATGTCAACCATAAAACTTCTAGGTTTCATAATGAGTAACATAAGGTCCTAATGTTAACCCTTCAGGAAAAGGTATGACTTAGCACTTACCATGCTAGAGAAGTCTAATACTTGTTGATAACCATGGAAAATGTTTGAGACATAACCACAGGATAATTGTGTCTGTGCTTGACTATTTCTGTTGCAACAATATTGAGATGTCATGCAGTGGTGTTAATTCTTAATTGCGTTGCCAATTTGTGCGAAATTCTTTTGTCATAACTGATCAGAGTTTCAGCATACGATTCCTTTCTACTGACATGATTTTTATTGCAATGAACTGGTAGCTTCATTCTGCCTTGACATTAACCTACATGTAGGTTTGAGTTTTGACATTTTTATACAGTTAAATGTTATTTGTTTTTGCCATTTTTGTTTTGCTTTTCACGTACATGTAATGTTTTGGTAAACTGTTTTGCTTTCCATGTAGTGTTTTGTAAATTGTTCTGATTTTTGTGTAATGTTTTGGTACATTATTTTGCTTCCACGACTGAGGAACTTGGAATGTTTTCAAGCAAATGTTTTTGTCATACTTGATATGCGCACAATCGGGGTGTGACTGGCATGTTGTATGAGATATTTGGAGTATTTGAGTCGAGAAATTTGGTTGAATATGGAGTTCCGAGACTACGCTATAAACATGGACTATGATAATTGGATAATGATTTAAATTATTTGACCGATATTGCGGATAACGAACTCAGCTCTGACTACGGACTATTCTATGAACTTTGGATATCATTTTAATGAATTTTGCATTTTGTAGCTTTTGATGTAGCCAATGGGAGTGCGTTTTCATGCATGGAATGTACTCTCACTTGAGGTCAAGTTCTGGTGTATTGGTTTCTGCTGAACTGATCACTCATGCAGTCTCTAGCACCATTTCTTCCCCTCTTTTCATTGTTGTTCCTCTTGTTTTTTTTCTACTTTGAGATGAATGAACTGATGGAAGATATGTGAAATATACGATTTCTTAGCTACCATACTTTTGTCAATTTTATTGTATTAACTTTTCTTTATTTTGCCTTGAGTGAAGATTCATGATTTCATAAGCTTTCGTACTGTACCTTATCATCGGTTCATATATGCTGTGCAGTGTATGTTATATTAGAGACTGACAGATTGACATGAGAGAATTATTTATGGTTCTGAATGCTGAATCCAAGGACCTTCAGGGTCAGGCATTGTCAGTTATCTTCTATGTGAAATTTTACTTAACTATATTTCCAGTAGGCGTCAGATTCGATCTTCAGTATTCAGCTATATGATTTAATTGCATGGATAAATAAATGCACTAGACTTGTACTACATGAAGCCCAAGTTTGATGGGTATGTTTTAGTTTGGAGACAGTCAACCAATTTCCTTGTCGTAACTGTACTGAAAGTTTGACGGGTGAGCTTAACCGTTTATTATGCACCCACTTATTCGGCACAGTATCAAAGAGAATGTTTGGCATTTTTAAATTAGATTTATTCCATCTTACTGTCCTACTGCCACCGATATAGTCCACAAACTACGTGAAATGTAAGCTGGTATGAAATGCAAATAAAGTGAAAACTATGTATGTTGCTGTAGTCCATTTCAAGTTTTCGAGAATTCTCGGAGCCGGACTGGAATCTATATATCTGGAACGGGTTATGTAGACATTATCTTCCGAGTCAACAGACGATCTTGCGTTATAATATCTAAGATCGCACACAAGCCCTTGTCGTATTGTGGACCGAAACTTCTACAATGTGGATACTTCAAAACTCAAAAAGTCTAACGGAAGAACTAGATGGTAAATGATATAGTCCGTGTAAACTTGTATATAGTTGAGATTTCTCGACTCTCTTTACTACTATTCATCATGATTGACCGGTATGTTAATGTCACAGGCCATAAGGCTTTCCTCAGTTCTACTGCACGTGAACGCAATATTACTGGGGCACCTGCGGGGTTCCCGGGTGTAAAAAGGAATAGGACACCACCCATGGGGTTCCGGGTGTTCTACGGAATAGAATCTACCCGTGTGATTTCCGGGTGTGAAAAGGAACAGGAAGCAAACGTCGTGATATGACTGAAACAGTGTAGAAAGCGACGTTAAATCATATTCACTCACTCACTCACCCATCATACTTCGAACGTTCTTTGTTTGTAGAATTGCCTGAATTTCTCATTAACAATATCTATGAGAATTTCGGCAATACCATATACCAACGTAGATCTAAATGGGTAGAAATTGTGCAATACTTTGGGCAAACCTATATCTCTTCTCATATGCATGTGCAGAAATTGTCAAAAGATAACCATTCCAAAGCCCGTTCATTCCCATTGACCAAACGCTATACAGACGATCTACTAGCACTGGATAATGCACATATTAGAGATGTTGTGAAGGATATTTTTCCCCTTCACTGGATTTGAAGGGAACAAATGATAGCCCAGATGGAACATCATATCTGGACCTATACCTGTACAAGAATCATCAGGGCTTTCTCTCACGTCGAGGTACCGATATAGCAATATTCCAGAAGGACCTGCAAACGGCGTATACATATCTAGTCAGGTAGCAGAGGCCCTCGGTGGCCGAGTGGTCTAAGGCGCTTCGCTGGTGACCGCTAGCCTCACACCGCTGAACCGGCATGGGTTCGAGCCCAGCTGGTCCATGTGTGAAAGTTTGTCAGTTACTTGCCGACGGGCGGTGGTTCTCTCCGGGCACTCCGGCTTCCTTCGCCAACCAAACTGACTGTCACCATATGAGTGAAACAACCTTGAGTGTGACATATTTTTGGAACATCATGATGTCTTGTCGGCATCATTAAAAACTGTTGACCGCTTCTCTCTTGCAGGAAACTAGCCTATGTTTATGTATACTATGATTGTCTTTTTGAATTTGGTGCTAATACTGTTATATGGAACTTGAAATAGGTCTTTGGATTATGAACGCGGATATTCTTTAATGGGCGACGGCTAAATTATGAATGACGGACTTGTAATCAAATCTACACGTTCTCCAATAGTGAGTGAGTGAGTGAATAGAATTTAACGTCGCGTTCAACACTATTTCAGTCATATCACGACGTTTGATTCCAATTCCTTTTCACACCCGGAAACCACACGGGTAGGATCCTATTCCTTTTCACACCCAGGAACCCCACAGATGCCCCAGTTATTCGCCTCTTACTACAAGCGTTCTGGAGGGCTGAGGCCTATTCTCACCATGATCTGGTGTGTGCACAACGATACCCCAGGTCAATCCCCGGAAGCCCCACGGGGCCGTTCTCCAAGAGAAGGATCGCATCATGGGTGAAATCATGAACACGTGTAAAAAGCTACAGCATGGAGATGAAGTGGGTTTTCAAGAAGCGTGGTGCACGAGCGTTCAGTTGAGAAAACGGTTATTAGATCAACTGTAGCAGAATGAAGAGACAACTCTCGTATTATCTCAAACACATAATATATTTAATACACGACCGCGGACAAAGTTGAAGAAGACTCGCACCAGTTCTTTCTCGGTTTTCCAGAAGACTCGCACCAGTTCTTTCTCGAAGTCAGTTTTTTGATGAAAATATGCCCGAGAGCATGGAACTTTGTAAGCGGATGTGGAATACATCACGAGCGCAAGGAATGGACGGGGCGAGCGCCAGTACTTCTGGTCCATGTACACGGAATTGACCAGGAGCACAGGGAAATAAATAGATGGACAAGGAACTGGGGTGCGTGCTTGGAATTGTTTCCTAGGCCTGATTTTGATACTTACAGTCACTGTCAGAACCGCCTGAACTATTGCTGTCTGAACTGCTGCTTCCAGAACTTTTGCTGTCGGAACCCCTCCTGCTCGAACTATTGCTGTCGGAACCCCTTCTGGCTGAACTTTTGCTGTCGGAGTCGCTGTTGTCTGATCTACGTCTGAGGTTCCGGGCGTCAATAAGAACAGCAGATATCAAAAGGATTGCGCAGACGACAAGTATTATTCGAGCCATTTTACAGAATTAACCCAACTTATGTTCCGTAGTTGCAAATTTAAGAATTGTCCCCTCTTCGTGTTCACTCTTCAATGTATTTATCCTAAACTAGAGTAGCGCTGCTTGTTGGGCGTTTAATGTACAGGGAACAACAATGGCGAAATGCTTCTCTTTTGCGGACAATGGGTTCGCATCTGTTAGCTAAATCAGAATGATGACGTCAAATGATCGTATGTTCTAACCGTGCAGTGTAGTTTATAGATGCATTTTGAATACCGTGACAGATCTATAGTGAAATTCCTGTATCGATTGGAGGTGTAGAGATCGTCATTAGGATGAATTTATTGACACACACAGCAGAGACATACAGACAAACTCTTCATGCTGAATCATTATGCTCAAGTTACACATTATATTGTATGTTCGTCACAGGTCATCAATCTTTTTATGTATCAGCTGCTGTATTGGTTAACCGATTTAGCTCTAATCTGTCGTAAAATATCTTGGCATCTTCTGTTCATGTCGTTTTTTAATCATAATTTATCGTGAATCAGTTTTTATTCTCCCTTCAGATATCTATAGTATCTATGGCAGAAGAGTTCTCTACTTCTTCTACTTCATTTTATTAAAGAAAATGGCTGCTTAGAGACTCACTAATGTTACTGAAATTTGATGAATTTCTACATTCGCTATAATGTATTTACCTTGAAGATCAGTATCATCAGTAGCGATTTCATAATCGAAGTTGTTGTTAAATAGTTTGATTACACCCCGTGAAAGGTATGAGAGGAGCCCAAGCCATGTATATTTCCTCGGATATTTTTTGTAATATCTCTATACTAGGGTCAGTATTGGTATTTTGCAGACAGGTTATAGGCGTATTTCCGGTTTTTCGGGTCACCTAACCCTTGACAAGTCAATGAAACGATATTCACAGTCTCAGCCATTATGATAGTAAGCTAGTCGGGATGACAATCTTATTGCAGACATGGCATATTATACTTGACATTTGCTGCATTACACATTCATGTTGGGATATTTGCTACGATTTAAGAAATAGACTAATCCCTAAACTTCAAGTGGTAACAATAGTGAAAACACCCCAGGACACTAACCACAAACCCACATGTCAAACTATCTCATTTTCCTGTATAAGACACAAAATAAACAAAATAAAGGAAAAATTTAAAACGAAAGTAAGCAGGCTCGGATGATGTTGTCCTCTACCCTGACTGGGGTAATAATTATGTAAGAAAAAACTTGGTGTTTTACAGAAATAACGTTTTATTCCAATGATATGCCCATAGTCGATGAGGAGGATTTTTTTTATCAAAACTGGATCTTTTAGAATAATCTCAAAAAGGACATCGTAGTTCTCGAATAATACTGAATTGGAAGTTCGAACATTTTTATCAGCCAAAAGCGAGATACCAAAAACAAGTTTTATATGCCTTTGTCATTCAAAAGTTCATCCATCGTGCAACGACATTGTACCAAGTCAACCTAAATTTTATGTGTGAAATTTGAGGTAAAAGCGTCTACTTTGTCATTCAATATTCAGCCGTCTTCGATTAAA
Organism: Hanleya hanleyi; assembly: GCA_036873755.1. Classification (NCBI taxonomy): domain Eukaryota; kingdom Metazoa; phylum Mollusca; class Polyplacophora; order Lepidopleurida; family Hanleyidae; genus Hanleya; species Hanleya hanleyi. The sequence goes on from JAVTVY010020381.1 coordinate 19,456, forward strand.
GAATTTAAGTATCTTCACAAAGCCATTGACTTGTTATAGATACAAGACGACAACCTGCACCATTTGCTGATACACAGGCGTAAGCTGAGATATTCCATGCCAGAACAACGTTGTTGACTTATTCATCCCTCCGTCTGGGAAGGGCTGAAGTTTACAATTCCAGAAACCTATTGGAAACTGTAACATTACAGTTTCCAAGCTAGTTTTCAATATGTTTCCGGAAATGGAAACCTGCCTTTTCGCACAGTGTTTGATACTCGTGAGTCACTGGCATACCGTTTTCTTTTTGTCGTAAATTGACACTGAATGGGAAGGTGGTTCAACCTTTTTATTATATTGGTGACCGTAAATCTCAAATTATTCATTCGCAGTTGAGGCTTGTGAAAACAGCTCGCTAAACTCACACGTGTACTCGCGATACATCCCGGGTTATCCGTCCTGTGCTTTGGCAACGAAAATGAACACACATATCATTTCTTGTTAATCTGTCCGCGTTATATTACGCAAAGAAACGCAATGCTAGAACTACCGAACCATGATATTCAATCAGCTTTATTTGACAACCTAAATCTGCGTTCATAATTTTATTCTGCAGTTCCAAAGATTTCCTGAATAACTTCGAATCATCCAAGCCTCAACCATACGCAGCGTCATTGGCTACCATACTACTGTAACATGCAAACCACAGCTTATATTGAAGACAATATACAACATGTTTATAATCAAGATTAAGGTAGCATGTTTATTTCCATTTCTACAGTAATTCTATATAATTGCATCTTCAAAGAGTAAATGGGTGATGCACCAATCATGTTATTCCTACGAAGTAGGCTACAGATCGCAAATTGTCCGGTAATGAGTCAGTCAGTCAGTCAGGCAGTCAGTCAGTCCATCCAAATCCTTTCGTCGGCAAAATAAGGAGAACCGTTGACATTAGAACCTTGATTTTTGCCATAAACGTGCATTAGGGCATTGTTACCAGCAAGTTCTGATCTGAAATAATTCTGATTAAAATTAGATTTATAATTAACACTTCAGTATATTGTTATAGATAAATGTATACTGTAGCCTTTAACGTGTATCCTATTTCACATCCAAACACTTCATCACTGACCACATTCAGGTCAAATTACCCACTGCTGCTAAAAATACCCTGTCATTGATGTTTCCACTGTATGCCACATGGCCCTATTAAACAGAGAGTGTGCGACTTGGATTCAAGGGTTAAGACTTTGGAGGGAAATACAATTTTGACAGCAGAAATATGACCCCGCCATTTGCTGATTAGAGCGATAAAACAGGGTAGGCTAAATGGATCCTTTTCAATGCAGTATTTCTTGGCATGGATGTGAAAATGAGGACATACTTTGGGGGTTTTTTTGTACCTCTTGAATATTGACTATATATCACACTTGGATATAATTTGAACAAAAAATTACATGTGTAAACAAAATATGTCTAAATTTCTCTTGTCATTTCAAATCTTGATCCATTTTGATTCCTTGATTAGGGGATACAGAATCACTGCCACGGAGTGTGTTGGTATCTCACAGCAATTCCGATTCACACAACGAAGCTGAGGTGGTTTAACGTTTATCAATGAAGAAAATCACCGATCAACCGCCATAGAATATAATGTGAAACAAGAAAACCGGAATAGTACATTCATCAGATTGCCGATGCCCAAAATGTGTTGTCTCATATATCTAGATAACAACGTGATGTAGAGACGCTATTTATTCGTCTTTGTACCGGTTATGTTCAGGAGAATGACATAGAATCATTATTATCTTGTGCATAGAAGGTGTTGGTCTTGAGTTGAATTACTGTAAACTACATAAATGCTACCTTTCTACTATAGTACTATATATAAAAATTTGTTGTATTGTTGGGAAAATAATGTGATTCAAAAAGTTGTTTTGATCCTGTACAAGGGCACTGAAAACCATTAAAGAGATGTAAATGTATTTTCACACGTAAAGCTTGAAATCTACTGAACCTATATTATTCAATCTGTTTACCTTTAGTTAAAAAACTGTAAAATTAAATCGGCGATCGTTATTTATTTTGGAATGAAGGCGCATTAGGAGACTGTTACCAACAAGTTCTGAGCTGACCTACTTTTGATGAAAATTTCTGGTGATTTTTGATAAAAATCACTGGCGATTCTGACTTGGGCGGTGCCCATCTTAATATAGGCAGGGTTTCAACTGGGGGTGGGGATTTCCAAGAGTTCAGTTCGCGTTCGAGTCCTAATGCCTACTGTACTTCGTAGGTCCTGTGACGTTAGTCACACTGCCATGTTACAATTGTTTTATAATAAACAACTCTGTATCAAAACGGTCCTGTATGTATATAATTAAGACTGTTCGCCGATCGAATTTCATGATCATGCAATAAATTCTCTGATGATGATGGCGGCATGATTTCAGCCCGTATGAGCCTTCTCATTCGGGACAACGTAACGAATTGGTACTCTTTCCCCACAGGCCTTTACTTTCGTTCTCGTTTGGTTTCGAAATAGGTGTATTCCTACGAAGTAGGCTCTCATTTGCAAATTGTCCGGTAATGAGTCAGTCAGTCAGTCAGTCCATCCGAATCCTTTCGTCGGCAAAATAAGGAGAACCGTTGACATTAAAACCTTGATTTTTGGCATGAACGTGTATTAGGGGACTGTAACCAGCAAGTTCTGAGCCGACCTACTTCTGATGAAAATTTGACCTACTTAAGTGACCTATAATCCTCGAAATTGGCAAAACCATGTCTTAGGTCAAGGTACACACTAAAATCATAGTCACACTGCCATGTATTAGGGTGTTAATTTAATTCACAATACTGTAAAACATGAGCAGTGTGACTAACGTCACAGGACCTACGAAGTAGAGTAGGCATTAGGACTCGGAACGCGAACTGAACTCTTGGAAATCCCCGCCCCCAGTTAGAATCCTGCCTATATTAAGATGGGCACCGCCAAAGTCAGAATCAAATCACCAGAAATTTTCATCAAAAGTAGGTCAGCTCAAGACTTGTTGTAACAATCTCCTGCTGCGCCTTCATTCCAAAAATAAATAACTATCGCCGATTTAATTTTACAATTTGTTAACTAAAGAAAACAGATTGAATAATAAAAAAGTTCAGTAGATTTCAAGCTTTACGTGTGAAAATATATCGATCTCTTTAATGGTTTTCACTGCCCTCGTCCAGGATCAAAACAACTTTTTGAATCGCATTATTTTCCCAACAATACAACAAATTTTTATATATAGTACTATAGTAGAAAGGTAGCATTTATGTAGTTTACGGTAATTCAACTCAAGACCAACACCTTCTCTGCACAAGATAATGATTTCATGCCATTCTCCTGAGCATAATCGGTACAAAGACGAATAAATAGCGTCTACTTACTTTATCTAGTTAAATTCTACCCAAAGAAAATAAATTAAGACACTTTAAACTAGCACATGCCGTCATGGCTTTGTTTCACCCTCAGTAAACTGTTATCGTTGTTGCTCACGCAGACTATTCTGAAGGATGATGCCACATCTTTCTTTCTTCGGCTGACTTAATTGGTTGATGTAGTATATTTCACCAACAGTGCGTAACTGTATCTTGACCTGAATTTGACGCCTGATGTGATCTGTGAGGAAATGTTTCAAGGATGTGAAATAGGATACACGTTGAAGGCCACAGCTTACATATATCTCTAGCAATATACTGAATTGTGTGTAGGCTGGCAAGTTGGTAATAGCAGTGGAGTTAAATGCACTAACAAATGATGGAAAATTAGCATTTCCTATTTCATTATCCCATCACGTTTTATACTGTGTTATATATACAGTGAAACATACATCCAAGGGTTCCCGATGGGCATGACAGTGCACTCGCTGAGCTATCAATAAATAATAAAAAAATAATTATAAATCAAATTCTCAGCAGAATTCGGTCAGCTCAGAACTTGTTGGTAACAATGCCCTAATGCACGTTCGTGCCAAAAATCAAGGTTGTAATGTCAATGGTTCTCCTTATTTTGCCGACGAAAGGACTCGGATGGACTGACTCACTCACTCACTCACTCATTACCGGACAATTTGCGATCTGTAGCCTACTTCGTAGGAAAAAAAAGACAGGCTCACCAACAAACGTAGGACGTCGCCACTACTGACTGAAATTGTTAGGGGTGATTGGGTCATCGGTAAGCAGATCAGTCCAAAAGAGTAATCAAACTTGAAAATAAGCAGACAAATGGGGGATTCGAACCAGAGACCACCAGAGAAAGCCACCCAGCCATCAGCACTATATGACGGCGATCCAAACCACTCGACCAACGGGCCACCCACAACCCGCCTTACTCTGGTGGTCTCTGGTTCGAATCCTGCATGGGACTCGATCAATTTTCAGCACCAGAATCCGTCTATACATTGATTGTGTATAATCCTAAAATAACTAAATACTATTCCTATGTCTTCCTACGTTTTCCTGTTTCGTTACAGTTGGAAGGGCGTCTAGAGCCATACACGGATATATAAATGCGGTTAGATACTTGCCAACTTATTTGACCTGGACTTTTTGGGATCTGTCCAGGTCCTTTGAGCTAGGGGGCTGAAACTTACCACACTAAACCCTTGGGTCAAGCTCTATACCAGAAATTATTTAAAATATCCAAGATGGCCGCATTGATGACGCCAGTGACGCCATCCTCAAAACAGGCATTTTTTGATCAATTTTTCAAGTTTTTATGTATGTGTTTTCTTGCAAAAACTGCATGAGAAGTTAGTAGATAATAGTCTGATTTTGCCCAATTTTCCTGGAAACCCCCCCCAGGAATTTTGAAGGAAAATGACGAAAATATCACTTTTCGTGTACTCCACATGGTCGCCATCTTGCATTTACTCATGATCCTCTAATCGGGGGTTATGCACATAGGCTCAAAATGGCCCCAATATGATATACTGAAAAGCCGCGGAGGGTCAGCTTTCATTTTTTGTCGTTCCGGAGATAGGGAAGAATGTTTAGGTAGTGGGGGCCATAATGCCTGCCTCCTCCAGGCCTGGTTGGTTTAAACCTCCAGGCCTGGAAGGTCTAAATTATAACTTTGGTTCTGTAAAAGGCTTAACATCTTTCTCACCTGTAAAAGAACATTCAAACGCAGAAAAACATGATCGCACTGTATCCAGGAAAAGTCGGTTGTCAACGGTAATTTTCTTTTATGAATACAAAGCGATTTAAATGACGCCAGCTGCATGTCGGATTCAACGATTCCATATCGGCGGAAAGTATAAATATATATTTCATTGACGTTCATGGCGTTTGATTCAACAGAGAGTGATGTATAAGGCGTTCAATACGCTAGCCCTCATGAACTCAACAGATGTTTTACATTGATATTATATTGTTCAGTTGTTTTCGGAAAAATCTGGAGTGATATGTGATTGAGCAAGTTGCACATTTATCGCTTGTTCTGTAGGCTCTGTAGACAACAGAACATCTGTGTATCCCTTCCCTGGCATTGTTTAACACTGTAGCTATCGATTACATGCCTGAAATCATGCCGAATGCAAGGAACTCTTTTGCATTGATCAGATACCGCCCAAAGTCGGACATTCGAAAAGTGTGGTATGATGATCATGACCGCATTTTTTTTTTAATTAGGGTTCCGATCCAGCCGGGAACGTTATTGAAATTAGTTCTATTTTTCTTTTGCGAGATTTTGTGACCATTTCACTACCCACACCGACGAAGCCGGAAATTCAGATATTGACTTGGACCAGTGACATGAAAAGCATAACCTAAGAAAAAGCTAATTAGCCAAAAGCGCCGGGGGCCATCTTAGATTTATGCGAAAACCTTTCAAGGTATTCCCCTCCGGAACCGCTGAATCGATCGACGCTTTACTTGGCATACATGATTGAAAGCTCCTCCTTTTTGAAGTTTCTCCGTATAAACAAATATGGCCGCCATCGACCAATCAAAATCGTCAGATTTTCAAGTAACTGATTTTTATGGCATGGCGATGAAGAGCGAATGGATCCCAAAGTCAAGAATAGCACCCGGTTGATTTGCCCAAACGGGCCCCCAAAGTTGTCAAAACGGAACGACATTTCAAACACAAGTACTGCGTGATGTGTAGATTAACGAGCCGTATTCAGTTTTACTGTTGCTCGATGGTCTGGCCTCCATATTGGTTTGATCTAGTTTTTCAAAGAAAATTCATCTCCAGAACCATTGAACCGACCGACGCGATACTTCTGAAAAGCTTTCTCATCCATCTGTTTTATCAATGCAACTATTTCATTGAGATCTGGGTTTGGTTTGGTTTGGTATCATTTATTCACCATCCAAAATACAACATATATAAAGAAAAAAGCAGAAGTCACAATATATCACATAGTATGAGTTCCTTAAATATCAGGGTGGCGGGAGAAAACCCCAAAGGGCTTGTTATATCCCAAAGAATAAACAGAAAAGATGCATTGATTCAATCTCTGAGATGTTAGTGTGAGGCAACGAATTACAAAGTCTTATAAACAAAGCATAGTGGTAGAAAGTGAATAAAGGATTAATATGATATTGGACTATGTATTTACTCATTATTTATATAGATATGGCAAATATGTGCACTGGTTATGAAGCTAGTAGAAAGGCTTTAAGAATGTATTTAACATGAGAAATTGATATGGAAATTTGTAGATGGGAGGACAATTTATTCCATTCCCTAGGAGCCTTAATTTTGGCTGTGTGTAGAGAAAGACAAGACCGAAATGGATAGCGATATAATTTCGTAGCAGAACCTCTTGTGGGATACTGGTGTATGTCACTTAATCTTGTCAAGTAATTATTAAACATTGATGGTAGAAGTGATCTATGATGGATAAATTTATGAGACAGTTGCAAAATAAGATACTGATTCAAAACTAACAGAGGCAATATTTTAAGTCTAGCAAATAACGGAGCAGTATGTTCTAGAGGATGTACGAGAGATATAATTCTTATTGCTCGTTTTTGAAGGGTAATAAGAGACTTAAGGTGCGTGGAAAAAGTGTTGCCCCAAACAATATTACAATATGACAGATAGGGGAAAATAAGCGAGTAATAAAGTAGATATAAAGTTTTCTTATTGAGGCTGTGTTTAATTGTATTTATCAAACCCAAATTTCGTGATACCTTTTTACATATTTCGTTGATGTGTTTCGTCCAGGTTAGTTTTTCACTCAAATAAACTCCAAGAAATTTAAAATTGTCAACCTTTTCTATATCGTGCCCCATAATAGATAATACTGGATTGAAAGAACTATTAGTTCTACAGTTAGGTTTGATAAGCATAAATTTCGTTGTTGTTACATTTAAAGAGAGCTTATTACTGGAAAACCAATTATATAATAACAACAATTCTTCAGACATCATTTGAAAAAGTACAGCAGGATTATGATGAGATAACATTGTACTTGTATCATCTGCGAATAATATAATTTTCAAGACACTTGAAACATATCAGGTCATTTATATAGATAATAAATAGCAATGGCCCCAGGATAGACCCTTGAGGGACACCACATGATATAGATTGTAAAGTAGAAGAAGAATTATTAACAGAAACAGTTTGAAATCTGTCAGATAAATAACTTTTAAACCATTGATTGCTGGTAGCACGGAAACCGTAATATTCTAACTTTCTAAGTAAAATGTCATGATTCACAGTATCGAATGCCTTAGAGAGATCCAAGAAGCAAATAATCCTAAATAATTTGGATTCTTTAGCAGCATCTAAGGATTCATAAAGAGACAGTAAAGCAAGAAAAGTAGAATGGTTGGACCTGAATCCAAACTGATTGCAACAGAGTATAGAGAACGTTTCTAAGAAATCAACAACATTAATAGCCGCAACTTTCTATAGTATTTTGCTGAAGGCTGGCAGCACAGAGATAGGTCGATAATTTTTCAAAAGCCGATCATTGCCAGATTTAAAAACTGGGGTCACTTTGGCTATCTTCAACTCTGAAGGTACAACACCAGTTTGAAATGACAGATTAATAATATTAGACAATGGTACGCTGATGGAATCGGAAACTAGTTTTATTAAAGACATACGTACACCGTCTATCCTAGTGGCACTATTTTTTGACTCGAAAATAATTTCGGATATTTGAGACGGAGTGCAAGATTTGAATTCAAAATTATCATTATAATTGCCAAGGAGATAGTCGGTAAACGTTGAATTAACATTGGGAATCTTATTACAAAGTGTATTTGCGATGGAGCAAAAATAGTCATTAAAAAAATAGTCATTAAATTTGTTTGCAATAACAAGCGGGTCGGTTATTTCCTTCTCGTCAATAATGAAAGTTCGAGGCAGAGAAGATTTTTTGTTTCTATTAAGTAGTTCGTTAACGATTTTCCATGTCCCTTTAATGTTGCTATTGTCGTGAAAATAAGTTGTTTTGGCAGTCTTTAAAATATGATTAAGCTTGTTCCTATAGTTGCGATACTGTTTTCTAATAGAGTGACTTTTTTGTTTTAACTGTACTCTGTAGAGCCTATTTTTCTCACGGATGGATGCTAAAATACCACAGGTAACCCAGGGTTTAATCATTACAGGCTTTCGAATAGGTTTGGTAGAGATAGGGAAACACTCGTTGTATATTTCTGTAAAGTCTTGAGAAAAAAGTCCAAAAGCATTATTAACATCCTGTTCTTCAATAACGGCACTCCAATCATTATGACTAATTTTTTCATCGAATTGGGATTTTGCATCTTGGGTGACAATACGGTAAGTTATATTGTGAGAAACAGTATCAAAGGGAATATAATGTTTTTCAATATGAAATATTGGAAAGTGATCCGTAATATCAGTGAGAAATATTCCAGAGAAGGCAGTATCGTCGTGAGAATTACTGAAAATATTGTCGATTAGTGTTGCGGTGGTAGATGTAACGCGAGTGGGCTTGGTTATCTTAGGAAAGTAATTATAAGACTTCATGATTTCTAAGAATTCCTTTGATGGAAGGTGACAATCAGTTTTGAACAGGTCGACATTGAAGTCTCCAAATATAAAGCATTTCTTTTTCTCATGCTTTATACAGGACAAAAGTGGTGTTAATTTGGAGTTAAAGTACGTCAGGTTTTTCCCCGGGGGACGATAAAAGATGCCAACTAGTTGCTTGTTACTATTAGTTTTATTACTGCTACAACAAGTATTAATATCAGTACTTGAAATATCAATTTCAACGAATAGCGTTTCGTATTCATCGTCGCCCGGGGAAGACAAATCTTCTCTGACAGCGCAAGATTTTATGTCATCTCTGACATACAAAACTAGTCCTCCTCCTTTTTTGCTCTTTCGGGACGATATGAAGGGAGTATAACCTGGAATCGTAAACAAATCCTCAGTTGTAGCATCCAACCAGCTTTCTGAGATGCCAATAATAGTAAACTTTGATTTAAGATTGTAAATAAAACCAGTAATTCCCGTAAAATGCTTTCTCAGGCTCCTGGCATTAATGTGAAATAATGAAAGTGTGTTAGAACTCGCAGGACCCAGTTTGTCTGAATTAGATTCAAAAGTATCCTCAGTAAAGTAGTTTGATTGATGTGTGTTAATGTTACGCCAGTATTCCGATTCATGAATGTTGTCATCAGTTAAATAATTAGGGGATGAACTAGAGTTAAGCTCGATGGGATTGAAACACATGTTTTCGAAATCAATATACGTGTCTAGTGGATTTGATTGAGTTGGTAAATGTATTGGTATTTCATCCACTGTACTAAATGGTAAATTATTCCATAAGTTATCGGGAAAACCCCCCAATGGTGAGCCATTATCCATTAATATACATACATATATGTTTTGATATAGAGATTGCACAAGATAAGCGTACATGCGAGCAGTTAATATACAGTACCATATCATATTTACATTTCTAACAAAAACTAGAAAACAAAACATTAAGGATGAGCTCGAGCTGTCCGATAATAGACCGCCATTAATGATCGAGTAGATTGTATTGATCGAGCTGTCCGCGAGTACGCTACTCGCTGCTCAAGTGCTGATACACAAAAATGGTCAGTCACGTTCGACAAATCCGATTCGGGCCGAGGCTCAGTTTATACACAAAACAATCAGTCACGTTAAAGAAATCGGACTCAGGCCGAGATTCGCACTATAGTACATCGCAGGAATACGTCGGTTATATATCATGCATGTCCAAAGTTTTTTATCAAACTATATAATTCTGAAATTTTTCCGAAGTTTTTTATCAAACTATATAATTCTGAAATTGGTATTTCATGGGGATTATGGGAAAACAAACAGAATTCAAATCGGACGTATATCAGTAGAGTTATTGTAACGTGTACGAGCAGGACCAGTCGTAGCGTTTAGAAGAAAACGAATCAATAACCGGGATTGCCCACTGGCATTCTGGCCGTCACCGTCGTTAACCCCTTCACTAGTGGAGATCCGGGGCTCGAAGAGATGATCACAACCGTTACAAGGAGGACTGACTCGAATGTAAAGGTCTATTATGGTATATTCTGCACAAGTAGTATACGCGGTTACAAATAATAGCGTAGAACCGCGTGGCTTAGACAGAATGTCTAAGGAGATGTAACGTTAAGATATTTACACATATGTACAGACACTGGGAGAGTGTTTGCAAATAAACTTGGATATATACACGGGATGTAAGAGGACGTGTGCACACAAGTTACGGATACATACACTTGGGGTGTGCATGTAAGGTTCACGGATACATACACTTGGTGTGTGCACGTGAGGTTCACCGACACGTGCCCCTGAGAGAGTGTGTGCATATAGAGTTAACGTATCCCTAGTGTATATGTGGATAAGAGAAGATGATGTATGCAGTTTAAACTTGATGTTATATGGTAATAATATATATATGAGAGTGTATGCATATAACTTTATAGTTGATATAGTGCTTTAATGCGCGATAAGGGCGGCCTGGCTGCTGGCCCTTCTCTTCTGGGGATAAGGGCGGCCTGGCTGCTGGCCCTTCTCTTCCGTCGTTGGAACGTTAAGGATATAACGCTCTCTCCAGGAATGGCACCCAGTCGTTGGAACGTTAAGGATATAACGCTCTCTCCAGGAATGGCACCCAGTCGTTGGAACGTCAAGGCCCGTTGGAACGTTACGGCGGTAACGCTCTCTCCAGAAATGGCACCCCGTCGTTGGAACGTCACGGCAGTGACGCTCTCTCCAGAGACGTGGCAACCCGGCGTGTACTTCACCCCCAGTCGTCGGAGCTTGACCGTAACTTGTCAGCTCACCAGTCTGCTTACATGGGTATATAATGTGCTATTACTCTTTCATTTGGTACCGATGAAACATCGTACGGTACGTTCAGATTTCACGTCTAATCGACGTTTCAGAAATCTGTCTGTGCTGTGCCTTGGCTTGTCTGTACAGTCTGTAAGTCTGTAGTTAGCGACCCTGCAGATTTCACGTCTAACCGACGTTTCAGAAATCTGCCTTTGCTGTGCCTTGGCTTCTCTTTACTGTCTGTAAATCTTGTTACCACTTTTACATCGGTGAAAGGAAGCCCGCCTTCTGTAACGTGTGATAAATACACGTGTCCTACTGGAACCTGTATGTTTTGTTACTACTTTTACATCGATAAAAGCTGGCCCATCTGCACCATGCCTTTATGCGTGATAAATACGCATTTCTTCCCTGTATGGATCTGTGGTCTGTGGCTTTCTTGACTGTGTAATCTGTGGTCTGTGTTTCTTCATTTAACGTGTGATAAATACACGTCTCCTCTTGGTGGAATCTGTGTGCTGTATCTTTCTGTGGGATCTGTGTGCTGTTTATTTCTTGGGTACTTGGTGTGCTGTATCTTTCTGTCCTGTACGATGTTCTGTACTTCTCTCTTTCCCTGCTGGACGCCGTTCGTGTAGCCGACTACTCGACCCTGTTTGCTGGGCCCCCGGAATACACGGTTTACCGACGTTTCTTGATGAAAGCAGCACGCCCGCCTGTACTTGATTTGCTTCGCCCGGCCGTAATCACGGTGCTCGTTTTCGCCCGTATAGCGTTGCACAGCCGTTTGCGTCGTTGTATTATGGCAGTGGAAGTTTGGCTTATTTCTCCCCGTGTTTAGTGCAGTTGTATATTTCTTGGGGTGAGGGAATTCCTGACTTAGCATATATACCGCTTCACGGTCAACAAATCGACACAAATATTGTGGCTTTAGTCCCAGTGCAGCGAGATAGCACAGCAATAATGTCGAAATTATCAACCTACTGGTATATAGATCTAAAAGCCCTATTTCATACTGAAGTTAGACCATGCAAGTTGCCTAAATGTGCTACAGGCAAACACATGTCTCATTACAGTATTACCCATGGTCCCAAAACTACATACAACACGAACACACTGTCGTGTTCCCTAAACTATAGTATAACCACAAAACACGTTTCCACACTGAAAATGCCAGCCGGCAAATTCTCATTGGATTGGCGTGTTTTCACAGGTTACACTAGCTACAGGATTTACAAGCTTTTAGATTCCCAGGCCAAAAACAACTGCATTACGGCTCAACCGTAATTATGCCAAAATCAAGGAATTACAGGCTGACCTGGCGTGTGTTCCTCCAGCACTTTCTTTCTAGTCTCTCACCGATCTCTACGTCAGCTCAAGCTTATATAGGGCTACCGCACTTCCGTGAACCACGGCCAATCACAGTCGACGACACCAGCGCCCTCTTTACTGTCACTTAAACCACATTTTCCCGAACCGTTTATATAGACCTCGCTGAATAAATCTGGCTATGGAAGAACAAACCATAATTCATAACTGACGTAATTGTCAAATATCAGCTTCCAACTCGGTCTGGTAAACGAGAAATACTGTCCTGCTCGCCGCTGACGACATGGGTCAAGGTCGTCCTTTCCACCTTCCAGCGCAGTACACGGTCCTGATTCACACTGTTCTCTACACAAACGGGTAACCGTTACACTGCCCCCGACTTTCAAATCATGACGTCCCCGTCATGGCCGTACGGGTCCAGTTGTACAGTTCGAATCGACTAAAACAAAACTGTTCGCCAATCACGGGCCATCAGGGCCGGCGAAATCACTAGGTGGCCGCCCTCCGGCGGTCTGGCCGGGCCACCACGACATCAGGTCCACAGATTTCCTTCACAGAATTACATGGGCGGCTAGCAGAGCCGCCCCACGACATTAGGTCCACTGGGCTGCCTGCTCAGTTGGAGGGGTCCGGCTTCTCCCCTCTTCCGGTACACGGGCTGGGACGTCAGCACGTAGTCGTGCAACCTGCGAGGCTTCACCACTCGCCGACCGCGGGTCGTCGTCGCGTGCGTGGGGGCTGCCTCACCCTCGGCCACTTCCTCGCGTTCGTCCTCCACCTCGCTATCCGGCGTTCCCCGCGGTTCCAACTCGAATTCGGCCTGCCAGGCCGGCGGCCGGATGACGCGTCCACTCCGGCTCGTCTGGGGCTGGCCTATGGGTGGCTGCACGCCTACCGGGTGGGTCACGGCGTAAGGCTCCGCGTGAGCCGGTTCCGGCCCCTGCTGGTCGCCGCCGTCGTCACTGCCGCTCTCCGACGGTGTATCGTCACCCTCCACGTTCAGCCGCGGATAACATGGTTTGACCCGGTCAACATGGACGACCTGTCGCCTCCCGTCGTCACTCCGGATCCGGTAGGTAACGTCCGACAATGCCGCCTCCACCACAAACGGTCCCAGCCACCGGTCTCGAAGCTTCCGTATCTGTCCTGGCCGGGTCACTACGGTATGCAGATAGACCTGGTCTCCGGGCCTGAATCTTTGCGCCTTGGCCTTCAGGTTATACAGGCGCTTCTGCCGTCTCCGGGCCTTCCCACTATTTTCTCTCGCATCCCCATGGACGTCCACTAGGTGGTCACGAAGGTCCCCGACCCACGGCACGGGCTCCGTTCTCTCACCCGGGGGAGCCCCAACGGTCAGGTGGGCTGGCAGAGTCACCTCCCGGCCAAACGTCATCATATTCGGCGTGTACCCCGTAGTCTTGTGCGCGGCCGCACGGTACGCCATCAGGGTTAGTGGGATATACACGTCCCAATCGTCGGGGTGGCGGGCAGCACTAGCATGAAGCATCTGACCCAGAGTCCTGTTGAACCTCTCAACTTGGCCGTTTGACTGCGGATGGTACGCCGTCGTCCGCGTCTTCTTCATGCCGAGGATCCGGCACATCCCCTCGAACACTTTGCTCTCAAAGTTCCGACCCTGGTCCGAGTGTATCAGGGAGGGGACACCGAACCGGCTGACATACAAGTCAATCACGGCCTGGGCCACCGTCTCCGCTTCTTGGTCCGGAAGGGCCACAGCCTCCACCCACTTCGTGAAATAGTCACAGATAACTACAATATGTAGATTTCCTGTCGTCGTCAGGGAGAGGGGACCCATCAAGTCCACGGCGATACGTTCTCCGGGGCATCCCGTCATCACCCCGCGGTGCTGTCCTCGGGGTTTCTTCCCGGCCTGCTTCCTCCGACTGCACGTGTCGCAGCTCCGGCACCACTGTCGAACGTCACGCTGCAGGCCAACCCAGGCGTATGCTTGTCGCACCTTCCTTAACGTCTTGAACACCCCCAGGTGTCCTCCAGTCAGGCTGTCATGACATTCCTTAAGTATCCTCTTCTGCAGGGCCCTCGGGACCACCAGTAACTTGGCCTTCTCCCGGCCTCGCAAGTCATACCAACGTCGCACCAGGAGGTATCCTTCCAGGGCTAAGGCGTCGTAGGCTCCCCACAGCGCTTTCGTTACCCCGCTGTGTTGACAGACTAGGTCCCATCGAGGTCTGGTACCAGCCTTCACCCATTCAATCACCGGAAGTAGCTCGGGGTCTGCAGCTTGAGCCGCTGCGAAGTCCTCGTTGGGTGGAGATATGGTCACAGCCCGGGCCGCCGCCGTCTCTCCGTCTTCGGTCTCGGAGGAACGACCACACTGCTTGCACGGACGTCTGCTCATCGCGTCAGCATTCTGATGCTTACGGCCTGGTCGGTAAACGATGTCGAATTGATAGGTCGACAGAGCTTGGATCCACCTTGCGAGTTGGCCCTCCGGCTCTTTGAATCTCATGAGCCACCTCAAGGATCCGTGGTCGGTGCGCAATAGGAACTTCTTCCCGTAGAGGTAGTGCCGCCATGACTTAATGAAGTGGACCACCGCCAGGAGTTCGCGCCTGGTCACGCAGTATGCCTTCTCAGCCTTGGTGAGTACCCTGCTGCCATAGGCCACCACCCTCTCCTGTCCGTCGATCTCTTGGGACAGAACGGCTCCGATCCCCCAGCCGCTGGCATCCGTGTCCAGGATAAACGGTTTGGACATGTCGGGCATGGCTAGGATGGGCGCCGCTATCATCTTCTCCTTCAGGGTCTCAAATGCGATCTGGCAATCGTCGGTCCACACGAAGCTCTTCTCCTTCTGGGTAAGTTGATGCAGGGGCGCTGCCACGGTCGCAAAGTCTTGGACAAACCTCCGGTAATAGCTACACAATCCGAGGAAACTCCGTACCTCGGTCTGGGAGACTGGGGTGGGCCAGTCTCTCACAGCCTGGACCTTCTCCGGTTCCGTCTCGATACCGGCGCCGGACACGACGTGTCCCAGGTAGGTGACTTTTCGGGCGCCAATGACACACTTGGGAGGGTTTCAACTTAAGCCCGTGAAGTTGTAGTCTCTGGAACACCACCTCCAAGTTGGCCAGCATCTCGGTGAACGTCTTCCCGAACACGATGATATCGTCGAGGTAAATCAGGCACGTCTCGTAGTGCAGACCGGCCAATACTGCTTCCATCAGGCGTTCAAAGGTTCCTGGGGCGTTGCACAGCCCAAACGGCATAACGCGGAACTGGTACAGGCCCTTCCGGGTGGAAAACGCGGACTTGCATCGATCTTCAGGCGCCAATTCGACTTGCCAGTACCCGGACATCAGGTCGAGGGTAGACCACCACTGTGCCCCGTTCAGTGCGTCAAGGCTGTCATCGATCCTCGGCAGAGGATATGCGTCTTTCTCCGTGACGCCATTCAGGGCCCGGTAATCGACGCAGAATCTAGATTTCCCGTCCTTCTTCTTCACCAGGACGACAGGGGCCGACCACGGTCCCTCGGAGGGCTCGACCACACCTCGTAACATCTCGTCAACCTGCTTGTCGATCTCCCATCGAGCATGGAGGGGCGGTCTTCTAGGTGGAATACGGATCGGGGGTGCACTTCCCGTCTTTATCTGATGCTGCACCCTGGTGGTACGTCCGAGGTCATCATCATCGGCAGCGAACAAACCAGCGTGTCGACTCAGCATTCGTTCCACTTCCCCCAGCTGGGCTGCATTCAGGCCATCCTTGGACTTCTCCAACGCCGGCCGCATATATGCCGGCAGGGTCGTCGTCCGCGCCCTCGGTTCCGTAGGCTCTTCCGGGGCATCACCTAGGGTGGACATACTCCCACAGAAGGTACCCGCATGGAAGACTGTAGACTCGTCGGAGGCGTTCAGCATGCGAATAGGCACACTACCATCAGATGCAACACGAGAGAGTGTTCTCGCCAGGACCAGGCCGGTCTTCTCGGTAAATGAGAGCTCCCCCTCCACTAGTCCAATCTCCCCCGGCGGTGCGTCTCCCACCCGGGCCGGGGCGAGCATCTGAGTTCTGGGCGGTATGGTGATGGTCTCAGCCAGGGCCAACCGGTAGCAATCGAAACTCCCCACGACCTCGCATTTCAGGTACTTGCCTCCCAGCTTCAATCGATGGCCTCTTGCGTCAAGTATACAGCCGTGTCGATACAGGAAGTCGTACCCCAAGATGGCGTCGATGGACAAGTCTCCCACAACCAGCGTGTGCTTCCACACCGTCCCCTGGATCGAGATCCTGAAGTCCCCCTCTCCGAGTAAAGGCATATGGGAACCGTCAGCCACCTTGATGGACTGGTACCGGGAGTCTCCAAGGACTAGTTTAACATCTGGGTCCAGCTGTTCCCATATCCGGCGGCTGATCAAGGAGATAGAGGCTCCGGAGTCCACACAACACATCACTTTCACCGGTCCGATGGACGCGGGTAGGTATATCCCCGCTTCTCCCTGGTTATGAAGCGCAGGCTTGGGTCCCTGGGGCTTTGGTGGATTCCCGGACCCGGGCGGTCGTCTCGGGGGCGGGGAGGGTGAACGTCTAGGGCACGCCGCCCTAAAATGGCCGTCTTCTCCGCACCTCCAACATCCCCGGCGTGGTTGTCGTCCCGCCCTCTGCCCCCGCCTTGAACTTGAGCGTCCCCATCCCGGGAAGCGCCTCTTAAATTCCTCCATCAGGGTAGCAATCTCTGCTCGACGTCGGGCCTCCTCTTCCTCATCATCCTCAGGAACGTCAGCCAGGATGTCTTCTCCTGCAGCGGCTCTTGCCGTGGGGTCGGGACGTCGCCGCTGGGCGTCTTGGAAGGCCTCTACTTCCACTGCTGCATGTACAGCCTCGTCTAGGGACTTCGGGCGGCACTGCCAGACTTTGAACCGTAGGTCTTCTCCAATGCCCTCGAAGAATTTGTCACGGGCTAGGGTGTCTTGGACCTCATCGCCGGCGTCCGGGTAGGCCATCTGGCTGAGTCTCACCAGAGCTTGGCCCAGTTCGGGTAGATCTTCTCCCCTCAGTCGTCGCCTGGACTTCAGCTTGGACTTATACAGCTCTGTTTGGTTAGGGGGTGCGAAGCGTCTCTCCAAGGCATCACGTAGGCAGATGAAGTTTGCCTCCCCTGGTTTCATCTTCAGACTGGAGAGAACCTGTTGTGCTGGCCCCCGCAGGGATACGGCCAAGTGCTGTCCCTTCTCTTCCAGCGTCCACTGGTTTAAGGCTGCGCAATATTCAAAATGTACCAGGTGATCTCTCCAGGGCGTACTTCCATCGTAGGTCGAAGCCTTAACCAACGCCTTACGGGAAACAGGGATGGTCGTGACTGTGGCTCCCCCACTGGTATCATCCGCTGAATGGTGCCCTTCTGCGACCCGGTCACAAATCGTCTGTTCCCGGACAGGCTGGTCTATGGGGGTTCTGGTAGTACCCTCTTCGGCCCTGGGTGTGGACGTGTGCGCTGGGGCTCCCATCATCGTCTGATTGAAGGTCGCCCGCATCGTCCGCATCTCTGCCTGTAAGCTTTCGAGGCCCTCGAGTAGCGTTCGGATAGTCGACGGAGTCTCGATCTCGACGATGGCAGGCATGGACAGGTCAAGCGGTGCTTCCACAGGACTCGCATCTTCTGTCGTCGCCAAAGTCGCTGAACCAGGTGACCCCATCGTCGATCGCTCCCTTCCCTGCAGGATAGCTCGTAGAACCGCCATGTCCGGACGTCTCAGTGGTGTCGCTTGGAAACTCATGGTTAATGGCGTTGTCGGCACGTCGATGTCGGTCATCTCTAGTAGTCAGTTGTTCTCTTCTGTTGTAGATCAGGCCAGATCCCACCAGTTTTCTCCGTGTAACGTGTACGAGCAGGACCAGTCGTAGTGTTTAGAAGAAAACGAATCAATAACCGGGATTGCCCACTGGCATTCTGGCCGTCACCGTCGTTAACCCCTTCACTAGTGGAGATCCGGGGCTCGAAGAGATGATCACAATCGTTACAAGGAGGACTGACTCGAATGTAAAGGTCTATTATGGTATATTCTGCACAAGTAGTATACGCGGTTACAAATAATAGCGTAGAACCGCGTGGCTTAGACAGAATGTCTAAGGAGATGTAACGTTAAGATATTTACACATATGTACAGACACTAGGAGAGTGTTTGCAAATAAACTTGGATATATACACGGGATGTAAGAGGACGTGTGCACACAAGTTTACGGATACATACACTTGGGGTGTGCATGTAAGGTTCACGGATACATACACTTGGTGTGTGCACGTGAGGTTCACGGAGACGTGCCCCTGAGAGAGTGTGTGCATATAGAGTTAACGTATCCCTAGTGTATATGTGGATAAGAGAAGATGATGTATGCAGTTTAAACTTGATGTTATATGGTAATAATATATATATGAGAGTGTATGCATATAACTTTATAGTTGATATAGTGCTTTAATGCGCGATAAGGGCGGCCTGGCTGCTGGCCCTTCTCTTCTGGGGATAAGGGCGGCCTGGCTGCTGGCCCTTCTCTTCCGTCGTTGGAACGTTAAGGATATAACGCTCTCTCCAGGAATGGCACCCAGTCGTTGGAACGTTAAGGATATAACGCTCTCTCCAGGAATGGCACCCAGTCGTTGGAACGTCAAGGCCCGTTGGAACGTTACGGCGGTAACGCTCTCTCCAGAAATGGCACCCCGTCGTTGGAACGTCACGGCAGTGACGCTCTCTCCAGAGACGTGGCAACCCGGCGTGTACTTCACCCCCAGTCGTCGGAGCTTGACCGTAACTTGTCAGCTCACCAGTCTGCTTACATGGGTATATAATGTGCTATTACTCTTTCATTTGGTACCGATGAAACATCGTACGGTACGTTCAGATTTCACGTCTAATCGACGTTTCAGAAATCTGTCTGTGCTGTGCCTTGGCTTGTCTGTACAGTCTGTAAGTCTGTAGTTAGCGACCCTGCAGATTTCACGTCTAACCGACGTTTCAGAAATCTGCCTTTGCTGTGCCTTGGCTTCTCTTTACTGTCTGTAAATCTTGTTACCACTTTTACATCGGTGAAAGGAAGCCCGCCTTCTGTAACGTGTGATAAATACACGTGTCCTACTGGAACCTGTATGTTTTGTTACTACTTTTACATCGATAAAAGCTGGCCCATCTGCACCATGCCTTTATGCGTGATAAATACGCATTTCTTCCCTGTATGGATCTGTGGTCTGTGGCTTTCTTGACTGTGTAATCTGTGGTCTGTGTTTCTTCATTTAACGTGTGATAAATACACGTCTCCTCTTGGTGGAATCTGTGTGCTGTATCTTTCTGTGGGATCTGTGTGCTGTTTATTTCTTGGGTACTTGGTGTGCTGTATCTTTCTGTCCTGTACGATGTTCTGTACTTCTCTCTTTCCCTGCTGGACGCCGTTCGTGTAGCCGACTACTCGACCCTGTTTGCTGGGCCCCCGGAATACACGGTTTACCGACGTTTCTTGATGAAAGCAGCACGCCCGCCTGTACTTGATTTGCTTCGCCCGGCCGTAATCACGGTGCTCGTTTTCGCCCGTATAGCGTTGCACAGCCGTTTGCGTCGTTGTATTATGGCAGTGGAAGTTTGGCTTATTTCTCCCCGTGTTTAGTGCAGTTGTATATTTCTTGGGGTGAGGGAATTCCTGACTTAGCATATATAACGCTTCACGGTCAACAAATCGACACAAATATTGTGGCTTTAGTCCCAGTGCAGCGAGATAGCACAGCAATAATGTCGAAATTATCAACCTACTGGTATATAGATCTAAAAGCCCTATTTCATACTGAAGTTAGACCATGCAAGTTACAGTATTACCCATGGTCCCAAAACTACATACAACACGAACACACTGTCGTGTTCCCTAAACTATAGTATAACCACAAAACACGTTTTCACACTGAAAATGCCAGCCGGCAAATTCTCATTGGATTGGCGTGTTTTCACAGGTTACACTAGCTACAGGATTTACAAGCTTTTAGATTCCCAGGCCAAAAACAACTGCATTACGGCTCAACCGTAATTATGCCAAAATCAAGGAATTACAGGCTGACCTGGCGTGTGTTCCTCCAGCACTTTCTTTCTAGTCTCTCACCGATCTCTACGTCAGCTCAAGCTTATATAGGGCTACCGCACTTCCGTGAACCACGGCCAATCACAGTCGACGACACCAGCGCCCTCTTTACTGTCACTTAAACCACATTTTCCCGAACCGTTTATATAGACCTCGCTGAATAAATCTGGCTATGGAAGAACAAACCATAATTCATAACTGACGTAATTGTCAAATATCAGCTTCCAACTCGGTCTGGTAAACGAGAAATACAGGGGAATGCATTTCCGAAATCTGTCCTGCTCGCCGCTGACGACATGGGTCAAGGTCGTCCTTTCCACCTTCCAGCGCAGTACACGGTCCTGATTCACACTGTTCTCTACACAAACGGGTAACCGTTACATTATCAACAGTTTACTGTCCATTCTGTCGAATCCCGTAGAAAAGGCCGTCCCGGCCAGTAACAACAACAACAACACAAACGTGGTCGTTCTTTATATCACAGAATCGTTCTACATTCAATACAGTTTGAAATATATGGACATTTGGTCTTATAGATGATGATAATAAAGTTTCCAGTCAAGTTGCAAACCAATCTGTATTCAACAAACGACCTCTAGTCCTGGCTCTGGGGGGGTTTCTGTGTACATCTCTCTTTTACAGCAAAACTTGGGATTTTCCTGTTCTATATGTTGAGACCATTGGAAAAAGTTTGGGTAACACTCCCAGATCAAGTGCGTTTTTTTCTGCACAGCCCAATACATGATTATGACATCGGCCAAAATGCTGAAATTGAGTCTTCATATAATAATTCACTGGTAGACAGAATTAGATTCAAATGTAACATTTATTTATCATGTTTAGATATAACTAACACACTTTTAGCATGGTTCAATACCATAAACCTTCTTTTGCAGCAAAAAAATACGCTATTTAGCGAAATTTTGCCCCAAAATCACTTTCAGTTTGAAAGTCGCTCAAAATTCGATCAGCCCTCAGACACCCAATTTTGTAGATAAAGCAACCAAAATTGGTAAGAAGTTTCCTTATTAAGTCTTTTGATAAGTGCATACATCATATTTATGATTCAAGGTATTGTATAGTGACAGTGGGGTCAAATGTCAACAAAAGTTACCCCTACCCCCAAAAAGCGACATTAACCAAATTTGGTTAAATTGGTCTAGCTTTAAAAGTAAGTCTGATATGAAGTTGGTTTTGGTGCCTATGTATGGTTTTTTGATACCAAGCTATTCATTGGAATCATAATCAACCCCTTTGGAGTTGACCTAATTTGCATAAATTCAAAATGGCCGCCAAAAGCTCCAGGTTAAGACATCAGTCAAGAAGGACAAAGACAAAGTAAGTGTTATAGTAAGTCCAATAGAGATTTTTATATGGATCTGTGATGTTACAATCATGAAATATCACTGCTTAATCATTGTACACAGGCTATACCTATTCAAATTGATTAATTTGCATAAATCCAAGATGGCAGCCATGTACAGACAAACTTGACAGTGCTTAATTACATGCCCAGGCATGATTAATCGCGATTTTTAACGCAAACGCAAACAAAACTGTTTGAGTACAATCCACGCAGTGATTATCTCTCAGAACTACTTAAGAAGGTGCTGCCATCTACCTTAAGGAAACTACAACATCTTGAAGCCATGTGCATTTCAGGAAGCAGACATTTTTTTTTTTGACCTGTTCTTTGTTCGCTTGAGGAGCTACCCATTCGTTCTATGGAAACTGCGTCTGTGCCTTGTCCGATGAAAGGGTATAGAGTATGAGGAACAACCCAAATAGGATTTCAGCAGCAATGTTCATATCATGATAATTTGTTTCCTGATCCTTCTAATTGGTCAACATGCATATCCAATAGGCCTATGTTTGTCACGAAGGCCAAACTCCAGAAGTATTTTTTATTGATAGATATTTGGTATATACTGGATTAATGCAACTTTATCATCTCCATGATTGGTCTTTGTCATCTTCTGGCACTCTAACAGTGTTATATATGTCATAATTTGAGTGAAATAAGCCATTAAAAGCAAGACCTATGACTAGTAAGTGGTGCCCTCTTTTTCGAGTTGTTGAACTAAATTTCCACTATTTTCGATGAATAGTGTGTTGAAAATTGCTTAAATACGGATAAATATATCACTGTGGCTTATCAGTCTTTCACATTTCATATTTTCAGTATGCAGTCGGTCCTTGTCAGTGGTTAGTTAGACTTAAGAGCATCAACAATTTCGGATTGCATCAACGTCAAGGATTTCTTCTTAACGATGGAGTCTGTAACACTCTCAGGACGGCCCGAAGTTCGTTTGATGTGACTAAATCATCATCTGCCAGAAAAGCGCAAGGAATATAACCGTGAGCACAACTAATGGTTGCAAAAGGATACGAGAAGCAAGTGACGTCCACAATGATCAAATTCTCAAGCGACTTAAGCTGGTTAAAGGAGATGAGTTTGTTTATCATGTGACCAATGAATGTTATAAAAAGTACACCATGACTTCTGTTCTCTATAGAAAAAGGAAGAGTCTCGCTAAATGCCAAGACCCTTCGCATTCTGAGCAGGAAGAAGATAGAAGTACTCGTTCCCAGGCTGTCCTCCATCCACCGAATACAGAGACGACCACAACAGCCTTACGACAAGTGAAGTGTATTATCTGTGACAGTAAATCCCACAAACAACAGTACACAAAATATCGCATCAGTGAATCAGGCCGTGCTTCAGCCTTTCTGGTTGCGACAAACTTCTTTCAAGATGATGTCTTCACCCGAACAGGTTACCTTCAAGATTCGCATTGTTTGTGCGATTTACTGTCACAGATAATACATTTCACTTGTCGTAAGGCTATCGTGGTCGTCTCTCTATTCGGTGGATGGAGGACAGCCTGGGAACGAGTACTTCTATCTTCTCCCTGCCCAGAACGCGAAGGGTCTTGGCATTTAGCGAGACTCTTCCGAGTCGCAGTCGCATCAAACGAGTCGCATCAAACGAACTGTCTTCGGGCGGTCCTGAGAGTGTTACAGATTCAATCGTTACCAACAAATCCTTGACGTTCTGATGCTCTAAGTCTAACTTACCACTGGCAAGGACCGACTGTATACTGAAAATATGAAATGTGAAAGACTGATAAGCCACAGTGATATATTTATCCGTATTCAAGCAATTTTCAACATACTATGCATCGAAAATAGTGGAAATTTAGTTCAACAACTTAAAAAAGAGGGCACCACTTACTAGTCATAGGTCTTGTTTTTAAAGGTTTATTTCAGTCAAATTGTCTTATATAACACTGTTAGAGTGCCAGAAGATGACAAAGACCAATCATGGAGATGATAAAGTTACATTAATCCAGTATATACCAAATATCTATCAATAAAAAATACTTCTGGAGTTTGGCCCTCGTGACAAACATAGGCCTATTGGATATGCATGTTGACCAATTAGAAGGATCAGGAAACAAATTATCATGGTATGAACATAGCTGCTGAAATCCTATTTGGGCTGTTTGTCATACTCTCTATACCCTTTCATCGGACAAGGCACAGTTTCCATGGAAAGAATGGGTAGCTACTCAAGCGAACAAAGAACAGGTCCAAAACAAAATGTCTGCTTCCTGAAATGCACATGGCTTCAAGATGTTGTAGATTCCTTAAGGTAGATGGCAGCACCTTCTCAAGTAGTTCTGAGAGAGATTCTCACTGGATGGATTGTACTCAAACAGTTTTGCTTGCGTTTGCGTTAAAAATCGCGATTAATCATGCCTGGGCATGTAATTAAGCACTGTCAATTTTGTCTGTACATGGCTGCCATCTTGGATTTATGCAAATTAATCAATTTGAATAGGTATAGGCCTACGTACATTGATTAAGCAGTGATATTTCATGATTGTAACACCACAGATCCATACAAAAACTCTATTGGATTTACTGTAACACTTATTTTGTCTTTGTCCTTCTTGACTGATGACTTAACCTGGAGCTTTTGGCGGCCATTTTGAATTTATGCAAATTAGGTTAACTCAAAAGGGGTTGATTATGGTTTCAATGAATAGCTCGGTATCAAAAACCCATGCATAGACACCAAAACCAACTTCATATCAGACTTACTTTTAAAGTTAGACCAATTTAACCAAATTTGGTTAATGCCGCTTTTTGGGGGTAGGGGTAACTTTTGTTGACATTTGTCACCATACAATACCCTGAATCATAAATATGATGCATGGAGTTATCAAAAGACTTAATAAGGAAACTTCTTACCAATTTTGGTTGCTTTATCTACAAAATTGGATGTATGATGGGTGATCGAATTTTG
This sequence comes from Hanleya hanleyi, assembly GCA_036873755.1. Classification (NCBI taxonomy): domain Eukaryota; kingdom Metazoa; phylum Mollusca; class Polyplacophora; order Lepidopleurida; family Hanleyidae; genus Hanleya; species Hanleya hanleyi. Next base: position 44,472 of record JAVTVY010020381.1, read on the forward strand.
AGCGACTTTCAAACTGAAAGTGATTTGGGGGCAAAATTTCGCTAAATAGCGTATTTTTGTGCTGAAAATGAAGGATTATGATATTGAACCATGCTAAAAATGTGTTAGTTATGTCTAAACATGATAAATAAATGTGACATTTGAATCTAATGCTGCCTACTCTTGAATTATTCCATGAAAACTGAAATTTGCTATTTTGGCTGATTGGCGTCAAGGCGTAATCATGTATTAGGCTGTGCAGAAAAAAACGTACTTGATCTGGGAGTGTTACCCAAACTTTTTCCAATGGTCTCAACATACAGAACAGGAAAATACCAAGTTTTGCTGTAAAAGAGAGATGTACACAGAAACACCCCCAGAGCCTATACTACTCTCCGAATCCTGTCGTCGTCGAGTTCCACGTAGAATGGTTGTCACTGTCGAGTCGGAGCCGTACGGCTCAAATTGATAGAGCTGAATTCCGTCGTTGGTCTTTAAACAACGGTTATTTTGCCCTTCATCATCCTCCTCTATGTCTATTTAATCTTCTTGGCGAAAAATATTTCCATCTCAGGAGCTGATATCGCTCTAATCGACATCTGAATCGGAGCTCTGACTGCATTCGCTTTCCATGTTATCCGCTATTTTTTCTCAGGCAATTGCCCTGCGTGACGTCATCAACCCAGCTGTGAAAGTGTGAAAAAGCCCACTTTGCTCCCATATTACGTGTGTTTCTGATCGGATTAGAATTTTTTCAATATTTTTTTCATACAAAGTGAAGTATGAACTATGATTTTTAAGGATTTTCAGACAAAAAAAAAATCCGTTTGGGTTGACCTTTAAACTTCGTAATCACCTGGTATAATTAAAACATTCAGTTGCATAAAATATGTATCTGTCAAATCATCGTCATTACCTCTGTTCCTGGTCTCGTCGATTAGAGGGTTAAAACGTCAGTTCAAAACTTTCGAGATTCTAAGATGTGAACGCTTCCCTCACACATCACCTTCAGATATGTCCTGGCATAGTCATCAGGGTTACGACACACATATATCTCGGCTATCTCACAAGTCTGTCTGAGCACGTCAGCTAAAGTATCCTCAAAAGCACAATGCCTGATGAAAATATGTGGTCACAGATGTTTTCTTTCCTTATTCAACTGTGAAACTTACATCTTGAAAAATTCTATACGGTGTGGAGACTTTACATGTTGCGTTTAATTGAAGCTTTTTTGGTACAAACTATTTCAGAGAGATCATCAACCGTTCTGAGGTTAATTTCGCTTGACCCGGGGCTAGGAGCCGTATGAACCCATGTACTTCAAGATTCTCATGGTGCTCATATAGAACAGTCACAATCAAAGCGTGACTGAGATACATCGTTCTCTAGATGACGACTTTGCAACGAATATCATATGGATTAAGAATACTGATCAGCGATACGGATTTGATATTTTTGAAAAATCATGATGTCTTGTCGGCATCATTGAAAACTGTTGACCGCTTCTATCTTGTAGAAAACTAGCCTATGTTTATGTATACTATGATTGTCGTTTTGAATTTGGTATACGAAATAGGTCTTTGGATGCGGATATTCTTTAATGAACGACGGCTGAATTATGAATGACGGACCAGGCACTTGTAATTTAAATCCGTGTATGCCTGGATTCTGCTCGTGGACAAGTTGACTCCTGCACATCCTAAATTCATCATGGCTACAATGGAAGGAAATAATGGTAAGACAGTTCCGAGGAACCTTAGCGCTGGTTCTTCGGTCGAGTCTCTAATAGTTCGAAATGCACTAAGACCTTTTTCAATCCAAATGACAGATATATTTTTGACAAGGTCACGACATCAAACCTTGTAACATTGCGCTTGATGACTGTTTAGCACCGAATTCTACATGTAATAATTTTAAGATTTCTAAGTGTGGATACCGTGGATGTCTCACGTGTCCACTCTTTAATACTTCAGCTTCATTTAGTTCCTTCTGGTAACTCATATTCTGTAAACTCGTATGTTGATCTTAGTTGTTCTACTATAAACTGTATTTATTTAGTTTCCTATAAGAGACCACCCTAACACTCCATCTTAGGGTGAATGGTCACAGAAAATCCGTTAGGAAAAAGCAATTGCTTATAGGTAAGCATTTTTCTGGACCCGACCATGGCTGGGATAACTTTAGTATTCAGATCATAGACGTCGTCTATCAATCTACCAAGGATTCCCCCTTTGGATTTGAGAGAAAATTCCGAGAGCGGGAACTATTCTGGATGCTAGAACTTGAGTCAATGTTTCCGTATAGTTTAAATGATAATGTCAGTGGGTTCGGCAATGTTACAAACCGCCGTTAAAATATATCCAATATTACCCAGCTAGTTCAACCCCATCAGCGGAGACATCGCATCGCACCCATTGTTGGAGCTTTACATCTGGAAGATTTATTTAACAATCACAAAACGTTTCTCAGGGAAAGAGGTATTTGTCTTCCAACCAATCATAACGACATACCAAAAGAAATCTGCACTCCCAAAATGCATAAATCACCATATAAAGCTAGATTCATAGCTGGCTCTAGAAGCTGCACCACCAAGCTTCTTTCAACTCTGTTGACGAGGGCTCTTCAGGAGGCAAAAGCAGTTTGGGAAAGGTATTGCGCCATTATTTCGAAAAACTCTGTCGTTGAATGTATGTGGATAATGAAAAACTCAAACTGTCTTACGGAAGAACTTGATGCTAAAGGTCACATACATGTATCGTACAGACACGTATCCACATGGGATTTCTCGACTCTCTATACTCCAATCCCTCATCAGGACCTTATTGACCTTCTCAGTTCATTAATAGTATCTGTGTTCAAGAAAACTGATCGAAGATATATTAATGTCAGAAGCCATAAAGCGTTCTTTAGCTCTACTACATACAAGAGATATCATTCATGGGACGTTTCTTTGTTTATAGAGTTGCTTGAATTTATCATTAAAAATATCTATGTGAAAATTGGCAACACAATATATCAACAGCATATAGGTATAAACAAGCCTATGTTTATGTATACTATGATTGTCTTTTTGAATTTGGTGGAAATACTGTTATATGGAATATGGAATAGGTCTTTGGATTAGGACGCGGATATTCTCTAATGGGCGACGGCTGAATTACGAATGACGGACCAGACGCTTGTAATTCTTGGGTACTACATGGGTGAAAGCGTTCGATGTCCGGTGTTTTCACGTACATGTATAATATCGTTCCATTAGCGTTTGGAACGCGTTTCAATAGCATTCTCAACGCGTTTTATATTCGTTTCGTTTGCTTCTCAAAGAACGCGTTTATACCTCCCAAACGCGTTTAATCATCCGTAGGTTCATTTATCTTTCGTTCCGTTTTGCTTGAAATGCGTTTTGCAAATGCGTTCGCAAACGCGTTTATGAACGCGTTCGACACGCGTTTTATTGTTGTTGTTGTTGTTGTTAAATAAACATTACCGTCCATACACCTGCTTCGTCGAACGTATATACTGTTCGGTCGGTGCTACATGTATATATTTGTACAACGAATGCCCCCAACCCCGTTCCTTCCACTAACAAGGCAACAACCGTAGGCGAAAGAAAAACGTGCAACTATTGGTTCGAGCGACAATTTCGTGGTAATACACAACGATGCGGCCTTGTCAAAATGGATGCTCGACCCACACTCGATATCTAGTGGGTAGACCAGATAACTTCAGGGTTTTCACCGCAAATTAGCAAACTCAAGGATAAGCATTTACACATATTAAAATATACGCCACAGATGTTTATTTCATAGCACAGGGAATAATAACAACCGACGCTGTAAAAAACCACCACGCGATGGCTTCTTGGCCTGGTATGTGCGATTTGAACGAAAGAGAAAACGCGTTCATGAAACGCGTTTATAAACGCGTTTCGATCAGAGCAAATGCGTTTGATGAGGGAAAGTAGCTGTCATAAACGAAATATTTATGACATCTTAATCGATATTGAAAGCGTTTCGTTTCATACAATCGTTTGGAACGCGTTTGTAACTCGTTTACATTTAGTTCCATTCGCGTTTTGTTGGGTCAAACTAAACGAAAATAAGCGGACACCGAACGCTTTTACCCCTGTAATTGTGCACCCGTTGGCTGACATATATCTTGTTCTCTTCTGAATATGACTATATGCAGGCGCCTTCAATTCAAAGCCCGTTCCTTCTCATTCACCAAACGCTATATAGACGATCTTCTCGCTATGGACAATCGCTATATAAATGACGCAGTAAAGGATATATATCCACCGTCACTGGATTTGAAGGAAACTACAGGCACATCATATTTAGACCCATATCTCTATAAAAACGAAGCGGGCCTTCGCTCTCGTCCACTTTATGACAAAAGAGATCATTACACTTTCGACATCGTAAACTATCTCTTTCTGGACAGTAACATTCCAGTGGGACCTGCATATGGCGTATTCATATCTCGCCTAGTAGCATTTGCTAGATCCTGTGTTAAATGTGACGATTTTAATCAACGTCACAAAACATTGTTGCATAAACTTATAAAACAGGGCTATACCATCAAGCGCCTCCACTCAAGTTTCTCAAATTTGGCGATACATATCGCATGCTGATAGCAAAATACGAGCGTAGCGTGCAATATCTATGGTGTTACGTTTCGTAACTTGTGTCTAATTCCGCTTAACCCGGGGCTAGGGACCGTATGAACCCATGTACTTCAAGATCCTCATTGTGCTCATATGAAGTCTCAATCAAAGCGTGACAGATATATCATTCTCTAGATGACGACTTTGCAACGAATATCATATGGATTAAGAATACTGATCAGCGATACGGATTTGATATTTTTGGAACATCATGTCTTGCCGGCATCACTGAAAACTGTTATTGCAGGAAACTAGCCTATGTTTGTGTATACTATGATTGTCTTTTTGAATTTGGTGCTAATGCTGTTATATGGAATAGGTCTTTGAGTGCGGATATTCTTTAATGGACGACGGCTGAATTATGAATGACGGACCAGGCGCTTGTAATTTACATGGTAAATCGAGCACATGTATCAACGAGAAGATTGGTCTGGCAGTCATTCAATAATTTACTCCACGCTTGTCTACGTTAGCATCATCAGTAATAGTCAGATGGCCAGGGTGGTGAAATGACGTTTCCGTAACCATTTTCCCCTGAATATCTACAACCTGTTTTAATATGTCAAGGCCAGCTATGTACACTTGTTCTGACCGGTTGTCAGTTCCTAGGTGTGTGCATTGGATTTTTTATGGCAATAAACGTACAAATCTCAACAGAAAATACTCAAATATAGAAAATATTTCTAACTCTAATATTTTTCACTGAAAATCTACAAACAATGCACCGAATTATGCATATTTACCACAGGTAACACCCCAATACCGAATGGCACAAGGTCCGTCAAGGGTGTTCGAGTATGCACCAATAACATATCGAAAGCCGACCAAAGATCATATTTTTCATTATCTGTATTGGAACATTATTGGTGAACCTGTCACGACTATTATACTCAGATACATAAAACAGATATTAATATTTACCCCAATTATTAGGTTTCACAATGAAGTATTTTCCATTCATATAACCTATCTAATGCCTGAGCAATTAGACAAAAAATTACCCCACCCCCCGTAAATCAGATTCCTTCACCAAATTCAGCATATTTACTGTTAATCACTGACGCACTCTTCTTTCGAACAATTTTGTCCGAAATGTTGAAACGCATATAATTTTGTCTTCAGCTAAGTCTGTTTGGTCAGTGTGCTGTAATTTTTTATGACACCACAGCGTATATATGTATGGGAAGATGTTCATATACACACCCACTTTCTCGGTGTGTCCTGACCCTACAGTAGCCTGAGTTTTACGTATATGCTAGCGCATCTTCATAGATCTGTACTAATGTACCTCAAAGCCAGTGTTTCGCAATCTTTCGGGAATATAATTTATGTATATCATCCCAGGCATATTTCTCATCAGGGGTCACGCCTCAGTCAAGTATAGTTATCTATAGATGATACAAGTTTCGCAGGTGCCAATCGCGTCAGCATTCTGTTCGACGTACGGCTATTAGATTTTAGATTTCCACAGGTGTTCTTTTAAATTCCCTCCTCTTCTGTATACATCGATCGGATGATGTGGAAATAGTCGGTTGGTTTTAGAGTCAGTCTGTATTATATGCCAGTATTTTTTAATAATTTTTATCAGCTGGCGTGATCCGGGTTGGAATGTTGTGATGAATCGCGTCGGCTTGACAGATACCGATTGAGTCTGCTTGTGCTTGGTTCTGTGTAGAAGTTTCGATCTCTCACAGTGTTCAACCTCCATGAGTGCTTTCTCGATTTCACTCTGTTCGTATCCCCAGCGCTTCCCATCAAAGTTTATTTTTGAAGACTTTAACTTTCTGGCAGAGTTATCCCCGCGACCTTGATTGAGATGATTAGTATCCTGATAGTCTACAACAAACGCCGCATATCACCTGATTCATTCTAACTCATTAGAGGCAGAATGAAAACAAGACGTTTCTCTAGTAAACAGAAAGCGCTACAAGAAGCAGAGACATATTAATTATGTCAATACATGTCTACGTAAATCTCACCTCTCGAGACTGGCAATAGCCAAGACATATATTAGAAATATCTCAAGTCTGATGTTAACAGATAATGATATTTTTCTGCTATCCCCGGGATTATCATTCATTCCGACGACTAATATAAGAGAACGGGATATTGTAACAGATTTCGAACGAATGGCGAATGAGATGAGACGTACAGAGTTTTTCTCCGACACACCTTCGCACAGGCAGCATCATCCATTTTATGTTAAGTCGGAATTCGTGGCACCACTGGCCTCCAATAGCATTGAAGATTACCTCTATGCTACGAGACTTGAGCTATCGTCACATGCCAAAGAACCACACAAAGACAACCTGTCAAACGGTGAATGCCAATCACTCAATATATTGAGATCAGATAAATGTGATGTTATTATCACTTCTGTTGACAAGAATAATATAACTGCAATTCTTGACAAAAGTTTATACATCAAGGAAGCAAATCGACAGCTATATGACGGAATACACTACGTCGAGATGGATTGTATTAATGTAAAAGAGATGCATAGAAAGGTGCTAAACCTTGTATGCAAACTTAAACAGGAAGAACTGCTGGACAAGGACACCTACAAATACCTGTATGATCCGCTACTCAAGATGAAAATTCCCCACATGTATTTGCTACCTAAGATACATAAAATCAAGCAAATCCCGGAGAATCTCGACTCGATTAATCCGGGCGACATATCCAATATATCTGTGCCGGGACGACCGATTATCTCGCAATGCGACTCACTTACTTCGAAACTGGGGAGATATTTAGATTTCTTCCTGTTGCCTATTATTGAAAAGCAACATACATATCTTGCGGAAACTTCAAATTTCATTAATGAAATAGAAAGTATGCCCATCCCGAGCAGTGCTATCCTTGTTACATATGATATCACCTCGCTTTACACTAATCTGAGTTTTGAAGAGATAGCCGCAGCCCTGAAGACTGGTCTCACGACGAACAACGATATCGTATATGACCTAAAAAGGAAATAGCAATAGCCAACCTTATCCTGACAGAAAACGAATTGGCATTTAATGGTAGATATTACCGGCAAATCGTGGGAGCACCAATAGGGGCAATTCCTTCACCTGAGTTATGTGATTCTGCTACTTATCAGCACATCAACAAACTTATGGAGCGGTTCCCTTACAGCATAATATCCTGCTTCACAAACGATACCGGGACGATGGCTATTGGATTTATAATGGTCCAGAAATAAGACGTACGAGACTTCTTTGAGATGACAAATAATGCCCATCCTCTCTTAAAGTTTACTTTCGAGATATCGGACAGATCTATCAGATTTTTGGATACCGTAACATTCAAAGGGGAGAGATTTGACAGCAGTGGTATTCTGGACATCAAATGTCACACCAAGACAACCGAAACATACCAGTATCTACACCGAGAATCGGCCCATCCACCCTACTGCATCAAATCCTTTATAAAAGGAGAGGCAATTAAATACGTAAGGAACTCCAACAATTCCAGTGACTTCTGTGAAAAGTCTTCAAAAATAAAGTTAGACTCAGGGGATACGAACAGAGTGAAATCGAGAAAGCACTTATTGAGGTTGAACACTGTGAGAGATCGAAACTTCTACACAGAACCAAGCACTTGTAAGCAGACTCAACCGGTACCTGTCAAGCCGACGCGATTCATCACAACATTCCAACCCGGATCAGGCCAGCTGATAAAAATTATTAAAAAATACTGGCATATAAAACAGACGGACTCTAAAACCAGCCGACTATTCTCACATCATCCGATTGATGTATACAGAAGAGGACGGAATTTAAAAGAAGTCCTGCGGAAATCTAAGATCTAATAGCCGTACGGCGGACAGAATGCTGACGCGATTGGCACCTGCGAAACTTGTATCATCTATAGATAACTAAACTTGACTGAGGCGTGACCCCTGATGAGAAATATGCCTGGGATGATATATGAAGTTTAGCAGCTTTTCTATGAGAAACACTAATGTTTTAATACATTAGAATGATTAGCGATCACCATCTATCACATTCATGGCAAATATTTTGTCCCGTTCTGCCTCTTTCACAAGAAGCTCAAACTTAGCCAATTTCTTGAAAATGGGGGGTGGGGTAATATTCTCAGTCATTGCTCGGTTACACGAACCTATTGTCCGATCATTCCTATTTTGAGGGGGAGCGCACTTGTTTGCGCAAATTTAGATATCCTGATAAGGTAGTTTGGTTGCTTAGAGAACATAGTGTAATAAATTTACTAAAATTTGAAAAACAGGCAGGAAAAATCTCCATTTTCTGAACGTTTTCTTACATTGCATCCAGTAGATACATTAGAACACTCTGAAATGTTCACACCTTTAACCACGCCTAGTGGCTATAAAAAGATGCATAACGTGATAGTCAGAGTGAACATGCGTCACAGTTATGACTGATTTTGTGAAACTAGTAGTTTTTTGGCAAATTTATTCGAAATCCCCGCACTGATAACTCATGCACACACCTGCAAGCTGACAACCGGTCAGAAAAGATGCACAGTGATCCTCTTTATGCAATACGTGTGCAGGAGAAAATGTTTACGGGGCGCTAAACTAAGCCACTTTTTCACATTGGGCCATCTGACTATAACGAAGGTTGTTGTAAACATTCAATCTGCTGACAGCAGCACTCATCACGGCTCTACGTTTTCATCCACTGGACCCTATTCAGTCAACTTTGAAACTCTTCACTTCTCCTCGTTAGTGTAATTGTCCCTCGACGTCCGAAGGGCTAAAGGGGGGTTATAGTATTGTGGTCCGTCCGGGCGTGGGCGCGTCCGTCCGTCCGACTTCGTTTTCGGACAAGAACTTCTGAAAAACTGAATGGATTATTTTCAAATTTGGTATCTGGGTACCTCGCCTCAAGATTTCGCTTGGGATTGTTTTTCGTGCTGACCGCCTATGGCGCCATTTGGGGCAAACTTAAAATTCTGTTTCCGGAAAATAACTTTTGAAAAACTGAACGCATTCTTCTCGAATTTGGTATCTGGGTACCTCGCCTCAAGATCTCGCTTGGAATTGTTTTTCGTGCCGACCGCCTATAAGTGGCGCCACCTGGGGGCAAAGTTAAAATATATTTCCGGACAATAACTTAAAAAGAATAGCCCATTGGGCTTCAATACCCCTCGGCAATCATGCAGTGTATAATATCATCAGTGTATTTTTAGAGCTAGACTAACAAAAATGTGATTTAGTAGGGTTGGCTGTTGTTCAGCTTTTGCCAGGGCCTGAGGTTTTGGTAGAGTATGACTGAATTCTTAGCTCTAAATATACCCTTCTAAAAAGCTTATAATCAAATCAAGTAATTTTATCTTGGAAATATAGATTAAGGTCAGTCATCTTAATTGCATAGGGAACATGAATTTGGAGATCTTAGACTTAACATATAGAATTTGAGCTTTTAAAAATAGGTCAAGGTCAGTGATATTCTTCAATAGACTTCAGGTCCAGCCATAAGTGGTATAAATTTGGACAATGTAGATATAATCTTTCATGGAATATTGTACTAAATAGAATCTGACCTGGATAAAATAGGTCAAGGATAAAATACGTCAGTGTCAGTCATCTTCAGCACCCCTTTGAAGCATCACCAGATGTACACATAGTATTAATTTGGAAAGCCTAGCTTTATTTCTTCATGTTATAATATAATAAACAGTATATGACCTTTAAAAAATAGATCAAGGTCAGTCAACTGGGATAGGCTTCTAGTCAATCACGAGTTGCAAATATAATATGAATTTGGAGACCCTAGCTTTAATCCTTCAAAAAATATAGCAAATACTAAAATTTGACCTTGATAAAACAGGTCAAGGTCAGTCATCTTCAGTACACCTCTGGATCTTTGGCAGATGTATACATAGTATCAATTTGGAAAGTCTAGATATAATTCTTCATGTCAGACCATAATAAACAGTATATGACCTTGAAAAAATAGGTCAAGGTCGGTCAGCTGAGATAGGCTTCTAGTCAATCACCAGTTGCGTAAGTAATATGAATTTGGAGACCCTAGCTTCAATCCTTTAAAAATATAGCAAATAGTATAATTTGACCTTGATAAAATAGGTCAAGGTCAGTCTTCTTCAGTACACCTCTGGACCTTCGCAAGATACATAGTATTAATTTGGAAAGCCTAGTTTTTTTAGAGAAAGAGAATAGAAGGATTCTATTCGTATTTCGTATGTGGATACCTCGCCTCAAGATCTCGCTTGGGATTGTTTTTCGTGCCGATCCGCCTATAAATTGCGTCACCAGGGGGCAAAGTTAAAATTTTGTTTCCGGACAATAACTGTTGAAAAACTGAATGGATTTTTTTTCAAATTAGGTGTGTGGGTACCTCACCTTGATATCTCCCTTGGACTTGTTTTTCGTGCCGATCCGCATATAGGTGGTGCCACCTGGGGGCAAAGTTAAAATTTCGTTTCCAGACAATAACTTTTGAAAAACTAAACGGATTCCTTTCAAATTTCGTATGTGGGAACCTCGCCTCAAGATCGCGCTTTTTACATGACGATCCACCTATAGGTTACACCACCTGTGAGCTAAGTTAAAACTTAGTTTCCGGACAATAACTTCTGAAAATCTGACCAGATTAGGACAAATTCGGCAATTGTGGGTACCTTGCCACTGGATGTTGGGATTGCTCTCCATGCCAGGTACTGAACGTTATGGTTCCACGCCAAATCATTTGTATCAACACGCCAAATCATTTGTATCAACGTCGGGGGACCGCTCAGGTTTCCATAATCAGTCTAACCCAAAGAATGTCTCAAAGTCAATGATTATTTACTCAATTGAACATAAATCCATGTTACACAAAATGGTGATGGTATCGTCCATTAGAATGAGACTCCCTAAAATGGGAGATAATTATGACGAATGTATCACCCCCCCCACCACCGCCCAACCACAAAAAAAACAACATTTCAAAGAAATTTACACCCCTGGAATTATGCTGCAGTACATGATATATAGCAAATCTGTTTGAATTACCAGTTTCCACTGACAAGCAAATACCTCCGATGCGGTTGAATAAAATTTTATTTGTCTTGAGCAAATCAAACAAGCATCCTAAGGTTCTAAACAGATAACCTTCGAACTACATTAACTTCGTTTTGGACATGAAATATTTCAAATTTCTCTTCATAAAATGATTACATTTACAGGTATACATGGTATATACTGCACCAGAAGCAAATGAGCTAGAAGTCTGCATCCTTTGCGGTTGACTAGCTAGGATGCTTTGGCTATGATCATCCCCGCTTATAACACATGCTGTGACATCGTTGCGCAGATTCAAAACAAAAACTGAGTGTTGCACTCAGACGAGATGACGAGTTGATGCTGGAATTTGAATACTCCGTCTAGGTACAGAATTACATGTAGTCGCACCCATGATCATCAATGTGGCGACTTTGCATTTAGTCTTGTGTGTGTAGGCTGTTTGAGGAGTGTCAGTGCCGTCTAGCTATTCTAATGTGATACACACTTCTAGTTCATTTGCTTTTGACTGTACTTGTATGAGTGAGTGAATATGATTCAACGTCGCTTTCAACTATATTTCAGTCGTATCACGACGTTGGGTACTATTCCTTTTCACAACCGGGAACCACACGGGTGGGGTCCTATTCCATTTCACATCCCGGAACCCCACGGGTGCCTCAGTTAGTCGCCACTTATAAGGTGTCCGAGGAGCTGAAGCCTATTCTTACCATGACCTGCGGTGTCCACAACGACATCCCAGGTCAATCCCCGGAAGCCCCATGGGGCCTATACTTGTACGAATCAACATGAGATACTACGGTCATGTTGGTTCGACATTCGAAGTGGAAATGTACATTTTAAAAGGTACCAGTTTTCACCTCACATTCGCTGGCCATTTCACATGTTTGGCCATTTAGTGAATCGTAAATGCAGAATCCTCCAAACATTTCATGTTTGCACAACTGTGAGGATAGTCAGGAGGATTGACAGACTGTAACAATTCACCAAGATAATGCTGACCAATTGATAAAATCTGGTGTCTCTATAATATATAGCATGATCGATGTGGCTGATGATCATGAGGTGGCTGGTGATCAAGTTGTCTAAATTGCAGGATATGGTACATGAAATTGGCCCAGCTTATTTGCACAAGTAGGATCCAATGACCCAATTGTGACATGGCTCCCTCTTGTGAACTTTTACCTGGATCCCCAGAATGATGTGGATTGGAGAGGTGGACGCTGTAGCTCATCACTGTTGTGTCATTTTGGTCATACCCTCCATGCAGAGTATTGATAAATTCTCAATGGCTGCCTTGCAGCCACACCAAATTTACAAGTGTATCTTTTGTTTCACAGTTGGATTCCATTTTTTTTTCAAGATAATTTAGATTGGATGTGATAATAAAAATAAAACTGGGCATTTTATCACACAAATTTTACTTTACTCGTAAAGTCAAAAGCTGAAGGAGTCAATGCAACCAATTGTCCCAAAAAAATGAAATCCGCCTGTGAAACAAAAAACAAAATTGATGTGGCCCGAGGATGGGTCTGAAAATCGTTTAAGAATATAGCCTCATTTGAGCTACATGTACCATCTTGGATTATGTTGGATAAGTTTGATTTTCTTAGTGAGTGAGTGAGCGAATAGAATTTAACGTCGCTTTCAACAATATTTGAGTTTCTTAGACTTGGGTATAATCAGCTCCCTCTTTCCCCCCCCCCCCCCTTCTTCCCCACTTCAGTACACTTCAAATTGCCTTGGCTGGACCAGCTACTTATTCAATTAAATTACAAAATAAGACTGATGGACATTTCCTTTTGCCAACATATTGTGCAGTACTGGCCCAATAGTGAACAGTTCTGAATACTCAGAGCTGAGCTGAATAATCACATAATATTTTCTGAAATTGGATTCTTATTATGTTTTAATATGTGATAATTATTGGAGAGATTACTGGCTATGCTGTATGCTATATTCCATTAGCATCCATTTGATACCCAACTTCATACACAGTTCTAAATTTGGTCTAATCATGAAATATTTGTGGTGCCACACCAATAGTTTGAATGCATGTTCACATGCCCAACTAGCATTTGAAGCAAAATATAAAAAAATACATGTTAACACAAAGTCTACAGTTAGGCCCATTTTTCAGTTTAATATGGCCACTTGTTTCCTTTCAGTTTGTTTTGCTTATATTTAACTGTTGAAAACAACTGAAACAACTGATTGAGAAAACATTCGTTTCTGACACTTGCCGTGGAACATGTGCAATGGGCCAAGTACTGCATCCTAACACTGGGGACAGGACATCCTCCCCACAGCACATAATGCTCCATTTCACAGGCTCGTTTATCATCCCTGCCTCCACTAGCGGAAGTTGACCTTACTATATTGCTATGACGAAAAGGGAAAAACCCACGTACGCACGGTTCAGTTTGAATCCAGCCGAACAACTCCTTCAGTTTTGCACATGAGCGAACTACTTTTCATATGCTCTGTCCAGAAAAACAGGGAAAATAGTCTCCAGATATTCTGTTTAACGCTAGGTCAACAGAGGTATTATGCAGACTTGAAAAGTAATTGAAATGTTTGGCAAACATCTATTTTACTATGTGCGCGCGGCCCCGAATCCAGTCCAAAAATCTGACTGGTGGCTGAGGTATTATTAGACCCCTGCGAGGTGGTTGGGGACAGGAATTGAAGAGACGAGACATCTCCTCCCTCGATCTTAAGGATAACTCTCAATCTTCATCATGATCACTCCCCAAATTTTCTTGTTCAGGCATGTTAGGAGAGCAATGTCAGTGAACTCAGATATAATATCACGGAATATTATATCTAACTTCAGCGCTATATAAATCCTGTGCGAAGTTCAACAACATTTGTTAGCCTATCAGGTGGGTAGCTTGGTGAAACAATTTAAAAATCACGCCCACAGTAATTAAAACACGATAGCACATGAACCAACAGGGTAAACATTATCAAGAAATGGTATCCAAATACATGAAATATGGCATCATTTCCAGGCAGTGTGCGTGAACATCAAATGGTTTGCTCCCGCCAAAAAGTTTGGCTTTGTTTAGCTGTAGATAATATCAAACGATCGTACCATGCGAAGGTGTTAATATCCCTGAACTAAACGTCAATCACTGTCAAAGAGAACAGGCAGAACTTGTCGTGATTGGCGTATTATGCAATCTCGTAGAATATCAGCGAACAATTCGCACAAATTTTTCATAGTTTTACATCTACATGTAGATGGTATTCCCCTGATTTACCATCTTGGTTTACCTAGATTGGTTAGGAGAGCTCTCCTGGAAGTTACAGTGATAATCATACAATACAAACTCCCTGGAGGAGAAGACTACAGCTCTCCTAGTTTTTACAAACAAAATGGAGACAGCGCTCTCCATGCTTTTTTTGTGGATTCAAGTTTGTATATAGAGAGGAAGTGGGGTGGCTGCAAAAGAAAACCTCATTTCAAAGGCCAAGACCTGTAATGTGGAGCCACTTTCACAGTTTTAGCCCTGTAGGCCCACACAGGCAAGTAAAATACCCAGGCTATGGTTGGTTGGTTGGTTGGTTGATTGTTTGAAGTTTAACGTTGCACCTACATGAAACCTCATTGGTCACACGGCGACGATGACCCAAACAAACATACCTAACAAAACCCTAACCCTAACAAAATCTTAACCAAAACTACAAAAAAAAATGAATTTTGAAAATTAAGCTCTACAGACACTGATCACAATGGATCCTCAGAGAGCCCAATCTGTTTGGTACTTTAATCTACCTCCTGTGCCAGACAAACATGGTATGGTAGGTACATGCTGCCCTAAGCTGGAGGGCTGCCCTAAGCTGGAGGCCCCCCAAGGCTATGGATTGTTCCTAACAAGTATACAAGTAGACCCCAACAAGTAATGTATGGCCAACCCTGCCTGTAACAAGTAGGCTGTATAGGCCAACTCTAACAAGTATACAGGCTTATCCTAACAAGTAGGCCCTATTTAGGCCAACCCCAACAAATATACAGGCTAACCCCAACAAATATATACAGGCCAACCCTAATGTATTCAGGCCAAACATGAACAGGGGCCAACCCTAACATGTATACAGGCCAACATTTAACAAGTATACAGGCCAAACATGAATAGGGGCCAACCCTAACATGTGTACAGGCTAACACTCACAAGCATACAGGCCAAACATGAACAGGGGCCAACCCTAACACGTGTACAGGCTAACACTCACAAGTATACAGGCCAAACATGAACAGGGGCCAACCCTAACATGTGTACAGGCTAACACTCACAAGTATACAGGCCAAACATGAATAGGGGCCAACCCTAACATGTGTACAGGCTAACACTCACAAGCATACAGGCCAAACATGAACAGGGGCCAACCCTAACATGTATACAGGCCAACACTTAACAAGTATACAGGCCAAACATGAATAGGGGCCAACTCTGACATGTATACAGGCTAACACTCACAAGCATACAGGCCAACCCTCTCTTCGTGTTTCTCATCAAACAGTTACATAGCACTATGATTCACCGGGATCTGACATGCCTGATGAAGATTTGTAAATGGAAACCCATATTGGATCTAGGCACATGCAAACTGTCACTGTGGAATCCCCACTGTGTGTAACAACGTTATCTCATGGTTTAAACAACATTTTATTGAGTCCAGGATATGTGAACACGCCGGTCCAGGTAACCCATGGTAAGTTATTCCGTGAAAGAGTAAATTATAAGGATGCGAATACATGTAGCACTTTCCATTGCCATGATTGCAGCAACGATGCCAACACTGAGACAAAAATGAGAAATTCCATGAATATTATTGGAATCGGTGATGAGGCGAGGTGCATTTAAAATGCTGCAAGGCAGAGGAAAAACTTTGCTGGTCAGTACACTCTCCAACCAAATGACAAACCAAATGACAAATTTGGTTATTTCAGGCTCGCTTTTCACACAGTCATCTATATCTTTATGCAAGTATCCAGTCAATGAATTCTCGCAAAGTAAACATGTATTGGTATTTAAAATGTATACAAGGACAGCATTTACACGGATATAAAAATATTTACAAGTACGAAAATTATCTCGGTTGTGTTTCAATTATCACTCAGATCACTGTATTCCCACACACATCCAACTTCACTGTTCAACTGTCTGTGTCACAGCCCTAACACAACTGGCCATTTGGTGGCAGAGTGTACTTTCAGTACATAACAATAAGTACATGTAGCATATTTTAACTCTGCCATGCACAATACTTAAATTCTGGATCATGGGAATGAAACTGCCATTTCATCACAAATATTTTTTAAAATATATCGCTGTGTTATTCTGGAGCAGCTGCTTTGGGGATGAAGACCAATCGAATGACCTCTTGTTGTCTAATGTTCAGCAGAGCAATCGCGAGGATTCCCACCGTTGCCAGATTCCCTTGTTTTTCTTTCCATTTCCGTAACATTTGATAACAGGTTTCCTGCAATCCCTCTCGTTGGAAGTCGTGATAGATATTGTCTATTTCACCATCTGTAAATTCAAGTGTCCGACCTAAAAGAAGAAAAAAAGGAGAATTCAGGAATCAAGGGAGCCTTCAAGTTAGGGTAACAGCTCAATTGGATAGTATTCTATATGCGACACTATTACACAATGCGTATACTGTGTTTAACATTTACATAATATGTGGACTAATTCAATCACATCAAGTGCAAATTATTCGGGACTTGCACAATTGAGTTCTGCCACCTGCCTTTTTCCTATTCCATTTTACTAAGCTTTAGTCAATAACTCAAGACAATAGAGACTGCTCTGTCACCAGGATTGTGGCTAACAGAATTTCCGGTTTATAGAGGAAACACGGAGCCAACATGGAAATAGCAGAGGTTGCGTGTTTATTTCAAGGTATTTGATGGATTTATATTATCAAAAAGCCAACAACACTAATCAATATTTATGAATAAAACGTATTTTAGTATTATATTCGATTGTGCCTCTATATCCTTCACAAGGATGTTTTTTTGTCATCAAATAAAATTTCAATATCGAAAAGTTTTATATTTTGAAAATTTTATCTCTAAATTTTCCAATTAGCTGAAAAAGGAATAAAGATATCAGATAAAAATATCCATGATGTGATAATGGTGAATCAAGAGTTCAAAATGCTTCAATATGTTGAAATGCATTTTTGTTAAATATGATTACCCTCACGGAAATACATGTAGGGCGCATGCTTCATCTGCGCCCCATTTGCGCCCTACTTGCGCCTTGTCTATCAACTGCGCCCTAATTGCGCCCTATTTCTTCATCCCGTCCACCCTGCTGCTGCATAATTGCGCCCTTCAGGAATGCGCCCTAGAAGCTAGAGCGCGCTCCCCAACTGAGCCTTATTTAGTTTGAAATTTTCTTTGATATTCAGACTGCACCCTACTTGCACCCTGTTGACATAACCATTTTATCCAAAATTCAGAGTGAGACTTACATGTATATACTTTTGCCTTCTGGACTTTTTTTCACCAACATTCATTTAGCTAGTAATCACATATGCATGTGTGTCATTATAAAGACAAGTGCATGCATGTCTGTGCTTTTTTCATTATTCTGGGCTATAAATTCACTAATGTGAATTTGGACTTTCATACTTAAATTTAACAACATTATTTAAAAAAAACAAAAAAGTAAGACTTTGCCTGAAAAAGATATTGCCCCTTATCTGTGCTCCGACTGTGCCCTATTAGTACATGTACATCATTCATGCTAAAATTCTCAGAGTGTGCCCTAATTGCGCCCCAACTGCACCCTATCTGCGTCCTATTAACTGCACAATAGCATGTTATCTGATTAGTCAAAACTGTCACATGATCTTTATCTTATTGGCTGATATTAACAAAAGAAAGGCAGACATATTGGTTTTCAAAGAACCATTTTAAATTTGAAGATTTCATGCTCATTCAACAGGATTTTGGTGAGTGTTTTATCTCTGTTTTGTGGATAGTAGATGATGTAAAGGATTCAGACGTGTGTAGAAGTAATTTGAAGAAAAAACTCAAGAAGGAGTGAGCGAAAGTGTCAGATAACAGCTGACTGTAGTACATGCACATATATTTTCTTATTACCATGAATGCACATTGTAGATGAAGATAATATATACCTAAAATTAGATTTATTTATACTAGGTAGATGCCAATAATCATCTTTCACCTTATTTGCATCTTCAGTTTATGTACTCTTCTGTTCACTAACTGCTCTCTTATTGCGCCCCAAATTCACCCTAACTACAGCCTATCAGTACAACATTCATGCCATTATTCTGAGAGTGCGCCCTAATCGGGCCCCAAATGCGCCTTTTCTGCGCCCCAACAGCGCCTTATCTGTGCCCTAAGACTGAGCCCCCAACTGCACTTTATTCTCCAATAGGACGCATATAAGACGCAATTAAAATATTTGCAACGCGACCTAATTTGCACCCTAGTCATATCAAGTCTAATGGCAAAATTGGGGGCACAGATAGGGAGCGCGCCCCAATTGCACCCTAGCTGTCTCAATTCAGCCACTCTATTTGCACGTTAAATGCGCCCTATTTCTGTGAAGGTAAGGGAGATTACTCTTCACCATCATCTGTAGCTGCATTGTTGTGAATTGGTTTTGGGAATGGTTGAATATTTTTCATAGCTGTCAATAAATCGAAATCAACAGTGTACTATGGGGGTGATCAAATTTATAACAACAGGAAGTTCATAAAATGGTTCAAAACCATGCTTATAAATCCATTATTTCTTTGTTATTTCAATGATTTTAGAAGGCAATGAAATTTATTAGGACCACCAATTGAATTTTGTCCCCAAAATTGGGGGTCATTGAATTTTGATAAAGAGGTTGAATTATCAGAGGGATTACCATAAGCAGAGCATGAGGCTACAAGATAAGGCCATGAGTGTTGATATCCGAGTTTCATGTCGCCACTATTTTGAAAATTAATGATCAGTCCAGGCCAACTCCTAAATGAGTAACCTATCGCCCATTCTGGCAATTTGTTTCCAAATCAGGAAACATATTTCCTGAACAGGAAAATTTAAGTTTTGATTCATAAATTGCTAAAAACACAAACAATTTATCCAGTTGTGATCTTAATATGCAGGTTTAGTGCTATTACATGTTAGATAATAAAAAAATGTTCTTTGTGATTGTAATTGGGCAAACAATACGAGAATGAAATTTTGATCCAAATTTTCTCGGTTCCTGCACTGCTCTGCACAATGACCATCCACACAAAGATACCTTACTACGACCTTGTTATGGCACGATAAGTGTCTTGCTCGTTAGCCTTCGTTAGTCGGAGATATTTCAGTTTTAATACAATGTTTTCCTAAAATGGAAACCTTGGTTCGCCCAGATGCAAATGTTTCCTGAATTGGAAACTTTCCAAAAGTTTCCTAAATCAGTAACATTGGTTTTGTTTCCAAAACAGGAAACATTTGTTATGTTTCCAAAACTGGAAACATTTGTAATATTTCCTGAACAGGAAACATACATGTACACAGTAGAAACATTTCTCAAACTGGAACCATTACAAACATATTTTCTGGAAAAATAATATTCAGGAAAAACTCTGATGTTTCCTATAATCTGAATACATAAGCATCTGTTTACATAAATTGCAACTTTTCCCAAACCATTACAAATACGTTTTCTGAAACATAATATTAAGGAAAGTCAGTTTTGCTGTTGTCTCGACAACTAAACCTTTGTTTCACATAAAAAGTACATTTATATTGCCTGCAAGGTTTCCTAAAATGGAAACCTTGGTTTGCCCTAATGTGAATATTTCCTGAATTGGAGACATTCAAAAAGCTTTCGAAATCAGGAAAAAATTTCTGCGTTCCGGCAATCCTCTGCACAATGAGCATCTACACAAAGAGAGCTTACTACAATCATGTTATGGCATTGTAAGTGTCTAGTTTAGTAGCCTTCCTTAGTCTGAGATACATGTACATGTATTCCAGTCTTAAGTTGATCCTTGGTCCATCCAAATGCTAATGTTTCCTGAATTGGAGACATTCATGAGGTTCCCTGAATCAGAGGAAGGAAACATTAACTTTCTCAAACTGGAACAAATACAAACATTATAGAAATACACAAAGTTCTGAGCTACACTCCACATAAACATATTTAATGCACAAGATTTTAACTTTCATGAGAGCCTTTATCAAATGATCTGTTGAATTTCATCAAAATTGCTAGTAAATATACAGATTGTTCAAATATTTATGCATTTTCCATGTATGATCGAATGTTATATAGAGATATTCACAATATTGTTTACAAATTACCACGGAGGCTAGGTGTCATGAAGAAAGGCGACGAATTAAACATTGAACGGGTGACGTTATGTACGTTACGTCATGGAGAACAGATGATGTTACGGCAAAAAAAAAAACAGAGGCCCTATCAATATACCAAACAATAATGGCATAATGACTTGAGCACAAATTAACGTGGAGCATACCTCAGAAGTTCTATAATCTATGAACCCACGTACGAGTCTAAAGCAGTATATCATTACAAATTTGTTTACCGAAAAATTATGTAAAGAAAAAAATCTATGTGTTTCCTATTATCTGAGCAACTAAACATTTGTTTTATATATCTATCTATATTTTACTGCCTGAAGGTTTCCCAAAATAGAAACACTGGTTTGCCCCGATGTTAATGTTTCCTGAATTGGAGACATTCAAAAAGCTTCCTAAATCAGGAATAATGTTCTCCGTTTCTGCATTGTTTGCTCAATGACCATCCACAAAAATATAGCATATCACAACCTTGTTATGGGACAATAAGTGTCTTGTTTGTTAGCCTTTGTTAGTGAAGTATAGTCCAGTCTCAATACAATGGTTTACTACAATGGAAACCTTGGCTTGTCCAAATGCAAATGTTTCCTGAATTGGAGACATTTTTAAAGTTTACTGGATCAGGACTGGTAATGTTTCCCTTGTAAATATTGGAACCATTTATACATATTTTCTGAAGAAATAATATTCATGAAAAACTTCAAATGTACATGTAGGTGTTTCCTAATTGAATAACTAAACAGTAATTCACAAAATTTTCTGAATCCTTGGCAAATTTGAGTTTTCATTCATAAATCCTATAAAAATACCAATACTATCCTCAAAGTCAAATGTCATCTACATGTAAATTGCTCAACGGTTAGGACCTCATTGTATAACTAAATATAGCTTACTTACTTAAAGAAAACTGAAGGTTGTAAAGTTTTCTCTGTAGGCTTGAAATGTTCAGTTGGTGATAATCAGTATATCTCCATTATATTCATGAGGTTAAACACAAGTGTCCTTTCTTCATATAACGATGATAATAATACATGTACATTCTTACACATGTATAATACATGTACCAATACAACTCCAACCTGTGTTTCCAAACTAGGAAGCAAGTTTCCAAATTAGTAACCATGTTTCCGAATTAGGAAAATATTTCCAAATTAGGAAACACAATGTATTTATAAGGAAACATATTTGAACTCGAAACATTAGGCAAACTTAAGTTAAAATATATGAAATGCAAAAAAAATCAACAATTTCAAATGTCATCTAAACAGGAAAGTTTAGTACATGTACTAAATGTATGAAGATCTTGGTCTATTTTCTAATATGGTATTCCAAAGTCAAGCTTAATCATTTTACTTCCATAAGACTGAAAATTCTGGAATTCTACATGTTTGAATTACAGTGATAAACTGTCATGTAGCTCTTTCTTTTCAGCACTTGTGGGATCATTTTAATAACACCAGCTGGTCCATATATACTCCAAAATCCCATTTAGGGTATCATGTACAAATGTACATGTATACAAGATGGCTGTCCTTTGATACAATCATTGTCAATGAGTGGTCTGTTAAATAATAAGTTAATAAATTAATTGGCCTGAGCACTATGGCAAGCCATTTCGGTATTTAATCGGTTATTCGACATATGGTGAAATGTTTTGCATATACGTACAAAAGAATTCTACATACGTGTAAAAGAAAGTTTTTAGACATATGTGCAAAAGTTTTCAGACATACGTTGAAAACTTTTACACATATGTTGAAACGTTTTAAACATATGTTGAAAAGTTTTAGACATACATGGAAAAGTTATACATGTACACGTATGTAAAATAAATTAACTATTTCACATATGTTGAAAAGTTTTATACATATGTTTGGAAAGATTTATACATATGAGCAAAATGTTTCCTTACATGTATGTGCAAAACGTTTCCACATGTCAAATAAAGTGTTTTTCCACATGTGTGAAAAAGTTTTGTACATATGTTAAATAAAGATCAGGAAAGTTAATGGAAAGGAAATGGACTTGCTCCCTGTAGTATAATCTGAATGTTTGTTATCTAACGACCATTTCAAAATGGCGCTGTCCGTTTAGGATTTGTTTTCATCTCTCCGGCAATATGAGAAATTTTGAACTATAATGAGGACATGGAAGCTTATAATAATAATACTAATAGTACTAGATTATTGCTAATGCAGATCATACAAACTGCGGTAGTTATATTTGGTATAGAATAGGGTGGGTCCATGCGAACTTGAAAATGAAAGAGGAGAACGGGGGAGGGGTGGAAACAAAGCCTGAATTAACAAAGCAATGATCTCGCATACAGAACCGAAATACAGTAGTGTAGGAGTAATCAGCTAGGTCAAAGATAAACAAACACAGGGGCTCAGTCTCTTAGCCATTTCAAGGTGAACTTTACTGAATACCATGTTATCACTGTGGACAGTTTGTTCCTTTGTTTGCAGGTGGAAAAGGCGCCAAAACGATACCAGGGAGCAGTAGGTGCTTACGGCAGAAGTCACAACTTTTAGACATATGTGGAAAAGATTTGCACATCTGTTGAAAAGTTTTATACATACGTGTAAAAGTATTACACATATGTGTAAAAGTTTTTGACATAGGAAGCCTTTTACACCTGTGTATAAAACTTTTACACATATGTGGAATAAATCCGCACTTTTACTCATATGTTGAACAGCTTTATACATATGTTGGAAAGTTTTTGACATATGTGCAAAAGTGCAACACATGTGAAATAACCGATTAAATACTGGAATGGCTTGCCATAGAACCCAGACCTTTTGCATAGGATTTAACACAATTTTGTTAAAAACCAATGAAATGAAAACTATGCAAACTTTTTTTTTTGTTTTTTGTTTTTTTTGCCAAGAAAATATATATGTGTTATCCTGCTCAGACTGATTGCCAATGAGCATGTGATCTCCGGACTGGCAGAGACTTTTAATTTCGTGTGTGCGGATAAAAACAGAATTTCAAACCTGGCTGCCCATACACTAGTTGGGCACTGTGCATTGGCAATTAAACTCCTGTAAATGCTTTAACAGTTACTTAATATCAGATGATCATAAATTGACAATCTGTCCTGTTGTTGAATGGATGGTATCGAAAAGGAATGGGTTTTCTGCTTAATGATTTTACATCAAAGGGATATATGGATGATCTGAAATGACTGTACATGTATATGAGATGTTTGTTTATTTCTACTATGTACATGTACATTTTATATTGCTGGTTAGATTGTGGTAGATGGACCACAGCTGAGGTTGGGATTTTGGGTTATTATAACCCTGTGATATCTGTCCTATATGCCAATAACTGGAGAGCGCCAGTTCTGACTTTCACATACATCTATGTCTCTGGTCATCTCTTATGATATCAGTTCTGTCCAGGTCACACAATTAATGTTGGCCTGCATACACTAAGCCAGGCCAGCTCCCTGTCAGGCTGGAACTTCTGTGTCCGGCTATGCATTTTATGAACTCGTACTGGGGTCTAATATCACACACCCCAGCATGCCGAGACAGGGTTGACCTAACGTTTGTTGTTTAATGTAGGCCTACAACTGAACTGTAATTTATAGGCATTCTGGAGAGATTTACCAATTAAAAAAAAAACCTGTTAAATTTTGGCACAAACTGAAGAGTAGGAAGGGGTTATAATGCCCCCCTTCTGAGAGAAACTGTACATAATATACATTTCTTTCAAAGTGTCGTTTTTAAACTGTCATCTTTACAAGGAGGGATAATGGCCCAATCTCGTGCTCGCTTACATGGAGTATGTATGGACCGATTATTCACATAGAATCAGAGATGATGGGGAGTATTAAGCATCAGGGATTATTTACCATTGACACAAGGGAACATACATGTACATGTACATAGACTGGAGTCTGGGAATGCTGGATGATGGAATCTGCATGTATGGCATTGGATTATATTACCCTGTGGGAATGGGCATGAGGGGATGGGCATAATTTGATCGCTGAAAATAAGGGAAATATTAAAAGAGTTGATCACAGAAGACAGTGGGAAGTATGGGCGTGAATATGCACAATGAGGGAACTTACTGGGATATATGACAGAGAATAACAAGGGAAAATACTTGGGGAAAGCACAGGTGTATATAAGGCATTGTATTTTATGACATTAGGTGAATAGGCACAGCAAAGGGAAAATAGTGGAATATTGCATTGAGGAAAATGAGAAATACTGGGTGAAATTTCAATGGCACTGGATTTATGATTTCGGAAAATAGACAAAATGACCGGAAATGTTGGGGTATTTTATTGGGGAAAATGAAGAGAAATGGGCGAAATAATTAGATTAAGAGAAATAGAGGGAAGACTGGGGACCTGATCAAGGTTAGATGATATGGATATAGACGTAAAGAAGATATAATGGGGAACTACCGATGGCTATTTGTCATTGGTACGAGGGAGCATGTGTAGGGCGGTGTGGGGGAACGCACTGTACGGCATACTCTGTATGGGACCTGATCAAGGTTAGATGATATGGATACAGATATAAAGAAGATTATGGGGAATTACCGATGGCTATATGCGTCATTGGCATGAGGGAGCATGTGTAGGGCGATGTGGGGGAACGAGTTGCACGGCATACTCTGAACGACCAGTGCCCATTGTAATACGATGGAGTGCCCAATCAAACCAACCAACCAACGACATCTTGGCAACGCACCTCTAATGGACCCATAATTTATGCTCTAAAACTTTGTAGAAGTTTGCTATTTGTGATTGAACTAAACTAATATTATTGACTATATGTATTCTATAAGGAATATCCAACTAGATATGACAAGATCTCTGACTTTCAGATAGTACCACCTTCACCCGGCTTCAAAACTCAAGACACCCTCCTAGTTTTTCCTTAAATACATCATATCGACCAGTACAGATCCAGGCAATTTTATTATCTCGCCTTACGAAGAAAAGGGGAGATATTGTGAGGGAGGAAAGAGGATGTCGGTGTCGGTGTCCCCTGCCTGGAAATGATAAGGTTTTATGTTTAGCAAGTTAAAAAAAAATCTAGAAAAAATATTTAAAAAAATAAAAAAAATATGGGGGGTGGGTATGCCACCTGGGGTACTCTAATGTTAAATCCCTATGAATGAGTTTTGTGCTTAGCTGAAGTGCACATGTACATCTGTACTTCGAAAGTTTCTTGAAGTTGTCAGCTGTCATTGGATGATTGTGAAATTTGGTACACATGTTTCTTATGATTAGAGGATGTACCTGTGCAATTTTTGTCAAGAAATATTAATTTTTCTCCAAATTATGGCAAATGAATGAGTTTTCTGTTTAGGTAAATTGTACATGTAGACCTCTACATGTATACATATACATGTACATGATAAGTTTGCTGCAGTTGTCAGCTCTCATTGGATGATTACGAAACTTGGTACACATGTTTCTTATGATTGGAGAATGAACTTGTGCTACATGTATTTTTGAGATAAAATATTAATTTTTCTCCAAATTATGGCAAATGAATGAGTTTTGCGTTCAGCTGAAGTGCACATGTACATCTGTACACCACAGTTTGCTGCAGCTGTTAGCTGTCATTGAATGATTATGAAACTTGGTACACATGTTTCTTATGATTAGAAGATGTACCTGTAGTATTTAGGAGATGAAATATTAATTTTTGTTCAAATTTTGAGGGTTTTGTCTTAATCTGCCAATAATGATGTACATGTATATACTTGTACACCTGTACATGGAAAGTTTTCTGAAGCTGTCAGCTTTCATTGGATGAGTTTGACAGTTGCTACCCGAGTTCAATGTGATTCGACGATGTGCATGTGATATTTAAGAAATATGACATTAAATATGAAATTTTTTCCTAATTATTGCAGTTTAGACTTTGTACCTTTCCATTGATAAGGTTTTTGTTGGGCAAAAATTGACATGTAGATCTGCACATGGAAAGTTTGTTGAACCTTTCGTGGGATGATTATAAAACTTGGTGGACATGTTTCATGTTTTCCTTGGTCACAGCTCTCCCACAGTAATTATCCCACACGGGACTGACCTATCCAGCAGTAATCCCAAATGGCATTGGCCTATCCAGCAGTAATGCCACACGGGACTGACCTATCCAGCAGTAATCCCAAACGGAACTCAACTATCCAGCAGTAATCCCAGTCCGAACTGGTCTATTTAGCAGTAATCCCATTTGAGACTGGCCTATCCAGCAGTAATCTCACACAGGACTGACCTATCAAGCAGTAATCCCAATGGCACTGGCCTATCCAGCAGTAATGCCACACGGGACTGACCTATCCAGCAGTAATCCCAGACCGGACTGGCCTATCGTGCAGTAATCTCACATGGGACTGGCCTATCCAGCAGTAATTCCACATGGGACTGGCCTATGCAACAGTAATCTCTCATGGGACTGACCTATCCAGAAGTGATATGACACTGGACTGTAATATGCAGCAGTAATCCCACATGGCACGGACCTATCCAGCCATAATTCTACATGGGACTGATCTATTCCGCTGTAATCCCACACGGGTTTAGCCTATCCAGCAGTAATCCCACACGGAACTGGACTCCTCAGCCATAATCCCACACAGGATTGCCGTATGCAGTCAGTAATCCCACACTGCACTGCCTATGCAGCAGTAATCCCACACTGCACTGCCTATGCAGCAGTAATCCCACACGGGACTGTCCTATCCAGCATTAATCCCATACGAGACTCATCTATCCAGCAGTAATCCCAGACAGGACTGGCCTATCCAGCAGTAATCCCATTTGGGACTGGACTATCCAGCAGTAATCCCACAGGGGACTATCCATCAGTAATAACATGGGACTGGTCCACCCAGCAGTAACCTATCCACTGACCTATCCATCCTACATGGGATTAACTTTTGCCAGTAATCCCACATGGGACTGATGTTATTGTCTGTACCAGATAATCTATTCCAGACATTATTGTCTGTACCACATCACCTATTGCAGACCTTATTGTTTACTCTACATGTATGCTTTCAATACAGCTGCACCTTTGGCGGATGACCCCGCTAGGCGAGATGTTGGGGTTCTCAGAACGCTTGTTTGATTAAACATTTCACATTTGGAGCGGCTATTCCATTGTGAAATTAACCCGAGACATTCTATCATGTAATTTACAAACAAACACGTGTCAAATCTCAGCTGGAAGAAAAATTACAGGTTTTGTACATGAAATTCAGATTGTCATGCAATATCTGCTCGTTTTATACCATCAACGATAACAGCTACTCGAATTGCTCCTGCAGGCGAGTCTGACGTGTGTTGATTTTCACCTCGAAAGTGGAAACTTTGATGACGAAAATCTCATGTAGGGGACATTTTTCCCCAGAATTTATTTTGGTATGAGAAGGGAAGTGTTTTGAACTTGATAAAGATAAAATGATAATCAAAATAATATTTTTTCACTCAAGATTGGGCCTCATGTCCTTAAACAACTTGGACTAAGAAAGGCACTTTCTGTTGCAACATCGTGTATTAATTCGTTTTTGAACAAGTAGAGCGGAGTCTTTTTGGAATGAACTTTATAAATTGTGGTTCGAAGTGATCAATTAAACTAAATAAAAATGCCATTTCATGCTATTATTAGGTCTTGAAATCAGGCACATTATCATACTTACATTACCAAATAAGCTGGTAACCAATTTGAAGTACATGTAACTGAAACATTGGATGTAGACATTTCTGAATATATTTAATACAGCTAGCTGGGACAATCCAATATGGCTGACGAACCAATCAACTAAACAGAAAACCTAACAGTTTTAAAGCCTATCAAATAAAACTTGTACATAATCCATCAACTTAAAAGACCGTGTGGGGCTCTCCGGGATTGACCTGGGATGTCTTTGTGTACATTCCAGGTCATGGTAAGAATAGGTCTCAGCTCCTCGGAGAGCTTATTCTAAGAGATGACTAACTGAGGCACCCGTGGGTTTATCAGGTGTTAAAGGAACAGGACCCAACCTGTTTGGTTTCCAGGTGTGGAAAGGAAACAAGCGTTGTGACATGGCTGAAATAGTGTTGACAGCGATGTCAAATCGTATTCACTCACTCAACTTAAATGTTTTTATTGACACTTATTGATTGATGGCTTGTTAATTTTATAAGTTGACCGGATTGTGTTGGTCACATGCATACACCGATCACATTATCAACAGGTTTCTCTGTAAAACCTTTGTTCTTGACTGGATCCATAACATTTCAGCACACAACATTTTGGCAGAAGAAATTTCAGTGACCCACGACTTTTCAACAAATGACATTTCGGCAGTAGGGCCTAAGTACTGCATATGATATTTCAGCCATGGTACTGCATATGATATTTCAGCCTGTGACATTTCGACAATCAAATTTTATTCATTAATTTTACCTTGAATTGAATTTAAGATAATGAAATGGAATTACAGTTCCTGCCATTGAACTTGGTGCATACCTCATAGTGTTTTTGAGTGTATTAAAAAGTATTTTTTTTATTAATTGGGCAATGGGTTCCTATTTTGTCATACATCCCTGAATGATAAATGTAGCCACATGTAAACATGACATTTTTGTGTGTTCCATCTGTTTTACTATCTTAAATTGAATTTCAAAGAATTAAAACAAAATTTCACTACTGAAATGTCGCGGCTGAAAAGTCATACCCCACACTTATACTGCCAAGTCTCATGGTTGAAATGTCTCCTGACCGAAATGTCCCCTGCCATGTCCCCTGCAGAAGAGAGTCGCAGGCTGAAATATCCTAACAGCTACTAGAGACTACATATACACATGTGTACATGTAGCTTTAAACTCAGTTTCAAGAGTGGACATTCTATCTCAGATCTACATGTACATTCTCTAGAAGCTGCAGGCTCTGGTTACTGGTTAAAATAGCTACGCTCATACATGTAGGCCTCTGTCCTTAATGGCACTATCCAAATGGATTTAGGACTCCAAAGCTAAATTCTCAAAAAACATACATGTATGATGTTATTAACTATGAATTAAAATGACAAATTTTCAGGTCAAAAATTGATATGCCAATTGAGACATTCAGTTGTTTAATAACAATTACTCCAAGAATGCTCATAAAATAGTATGCATTCAAAGTAGTTAATTTGATATATTTTAGAATGCAACATTTCGGTAAGCTACATTTCAGCATGCAACATTTCCGTACAAAGTGGTTGTTACGACATTTTAGCACACAACAGTTCAGCAGCTTTATTGTACATGTCAAATTATGTTAAAATAGAGATTTTCAGTTTTTTTTTTAACATGGAGACAGACTATAGAGCCTACCAAGATTTTGTAGTGAGTGTGTTATGCGCATTTTTAAAATCTGCACAATTTTAAAATTGTCCTGCACGTTTTTAAAAGCGGCGCGATTTTAAAATTGTCCTGCGCGTTTTGAAATGTTCAAGTTCGTGCAACTATTTTAAAATTGCGCAAGGATTTAAAAACCCACAAGTAACAATTTTGAAATTATACAAGCAACTTTTTGCGTTGAATTTCTTTTAGAAAAGGAATATTTTGAAGCTATGTTCCTCAAGTTTTGAGTCTTTTGTTCACACTGTCATGTGTTCAACTCCATGGGCGGTCAACTGTGATCAACTGCAGCAATTATGCATGCAATTATTTGAAAGTGTTTTAAAAAAATTTCTCATGGTTTCAGCAAGACTCTTTTTGATGAAAGTTCAATAAATTTCAAGAGTAACAGTCCGCTTTAATGTTTAATGTAGAAATATTACCAAATGTTTAAATAGAATGAACTAGTGCCGGACATTTTCATTCTAATAGTTAACATTTTGATATTATCAAATCTGCGGCCAAACAAATATTCAGTATTTTATGGAACTGTTCTTCTGGTAATGAAATATTCAGCTTTTTCCCCCACTGGGGGTATTCTCCATGTTGTACTGTTTACAATTGCTGAAAACCGTGAAATGATACCCATCAATCAGAGCTTGGTGTATTATTCAATGAAACATTCAACTGATTAACACATCTGCTGTTACCAAAGGGTTAATTTATAGAATGTGATTTCAATAGTCATAATCCCAGGTACCCATTATAATCCTAGGTTAACATGAGGAAACATACCAAAACTACAAATAACTTGAGTGTTTGACAGGAATCAATATAATGGCTTCAGCCTGACGCCTATACACTGCCACCCCAGAAGCTGCAAAAGATCTAAAAAAGTTGGAAAAAAAACAGCCCATATAATTTTTAATGACTTAAGAATGCATGTATCAGTGATTATTTGTAAGGTTGAGAATTGGGGAGTGCAAATCGGAAAAGAAAATTGATTTCCGCTATTTTAAAATTGAACAAAGCTCCATTGCGCGATTCTAAAATAGTCTAAAATCTCGTAGATTTTAAAAACCCTCGTAACAAGTGTTATATGTAGATGAGAATGATTATATATACATTGCTTATACAAATAATTTGAAAGTTTAACATCACTCAGCCTTCGTGGAGATCTGTTACATGTAGGCTGACTGCATGATTGGAAATTTACTAATTTTTTACAAAAACTATATTGACACCAACAAAAATATCTATAAAATCTTCCCAATATTTCTGTGCATTCATGTATACATGTATGTACCTCAAACCTGGATACTGCCCAATTATGACAGGTCTGTTTAGGTTTAACAGATGAAATTGGCAAAATGTTGCACCCCGAAATGTCTCTCCCTCTATTTTGTGGCAAAATTTTACGTGCTGAAATAATATGTGCCATAATGTCAGGAATTCCTCCCCATACATTCCAGTATTCTACAGTTTGAAAATTTGTGAAGTTTTCTGGTTTCTAGCCAGAGGACAGGTTACATGTACATGTAGCTTCCACATGTAGCTTCCACAGCTTTTATCATGGCCCAGTCTGTTTTGTTGGCTGACCCAGCCATCTGGTCTGTAACAGAATTTTATCTGTATGGTGACACTGACTTTAATGAATAGGCCTAACTACAACCTCCATGAACTGATGAGTGCAGATTTGGAGCTGTGAGAGATAGCAATTGACTCCAGAGTTTTATGACTGTTAAACACACATTGAACTACTTGACTAGAGGGGAAAGTTTTACAGGGAAGGAGACCAAATATTTACTACAGTTAGAAACCCAAGTTATCATAATAGACAAAATCTGGGTTTGACACTAAAAATCCAGAAAGATAAATGCAATTTACTTCATATTTGAACAATCTTCAAACCAGCACATAGATGTTTTTCAGTGCTGTTGGTATTTAAGAATAAGTGTCTATATTCAACTATATTCATGGCTGTGTTTGTAGCAAAACAAAAAACAAAACAAAGAAAACTAGAATGTGTACATCT